>CAJQZM010039813.1:99634-128409 GCA_907164665.1 Colias nastes | reverse complement strand
TTATTTTATGCTCTTCTATCGTTCTAGATATGTCCCCTGGTGGTTCATTTGACCCATATTTTTTTCCTATGCGGGCTTGTAGTCTATTAGTCTTGTTTGTAATTTCTCTTCGCACGAGTAAGGTTAAGGTAACGTGCGTCACTTTATATTACATCTTTTTATTGGTCTCTAACGGGGTAACAGTAGTACCTAATTAAGTCTTTTTTTAAATAATTAGTTAGGTAGATAATAATTTTAATATCAAAGAAATAGGAAAATAAATGTATTTTATTAAGTTTTCACTTAATTACAATAAACATGCCCTAAAATCTTTTACGTATGAATTTGTTGGCGATTTGCGTAGGTAATACTTACATACTAATTCGGATAGTTTATTCCAAAGTTTACCAATATGGAAAGCTAAAGAACATCTGTAATATGGAGTTCAGTTTGTATTTATATAAACAATTTTACTGAAGCGCCTAGTCACAGTCAAGATTGTCGAATCAGAAACTAAGTAAACCAATGACTGACCGTTTATCCCTTATCTACAATTCATCCATTACGATAAATAACCCTTGTCCGCTTAGTTCAGTACTGTATTAGTGTACTGAATAATTTATACTGTGACCCTCATTTGGTGTCCAGAACACGGAATGTTTGACGTGAAGCCCTTTCAGGTAGCTTTTTGTAACGTAATTGCCGTTTACGGTACATGATCTTATATTAACTTTATTATGCTTATAACATTTATTTACAAAGGTGTAAATATTACATGTATTTAATCTGTGGTTTTTGGAGTGGGTGCTCGCTGAGGCTCGAAATATCTTATTAAAGATATAGTCTACGTTAGAAATTGAGCTTACTACTGCAGCATAACTTTTTAATTCGGTACATTAATTCCAGAAATTTTCCTATTTGAAAGTTCAAATGCAATATGTCTCGAGAGTACTTAAAAATAAATCAGACGACTATAAAATATATTCTTATTATATTATGGTCGTTTTTCGTTAGTAAAACGAGCACAAGAAAAGCTGAAAGAAGCTTCTAATTTTACATTCTAATTAATTTGCTTCTATTTTTAACTAGATTTTAATTTGAACTTGAACACAATGAACTTTAATTAAAACGTAAGTAATATTCTAAAACTATAAAACTAGGGATAAATTAAGATTTCGTCAAGAGTTTAATAATTTACCAAGCAGTGCACTTCATTACGATTTAAAGCGGTTTTACCCGATTATTTAAACTGACGTTTAAAACTGTTAAGCGTACTTCGACTCTAATCGATAGAGTTTAAACTATTAAGCTATAAACGATTTGATGTAATAAGTATAAAATACCTAGAAGCTTAAGCCTGGTTTATTTGAAATGGTTTTCAGGAAAGTTATATTATTGCCATATTTAAATTAATATAGGTGGTACTAATGTTTAGTTTTTAAAATTAGCGTTACGTTTTTTTATTAAATGTATTTAATATTTTACTTTATTTTTCGATATTTAAAATAAATAAAGACTTACAATAGATAAAAAGGCCTTAATGTTTCTACAGACTTACAATAGATTAAAAAAGTTCTTAATATATCTCAAATATCACCAAAATATTAACCACAGTAATAATATTTAAAAAAGAACAGATAAAATACGAGAACAAAAAAGTTAAATAGGAAAATATTATTCAGTAAACAACGGTAGTTTTATTTAGCTGTATCAACACATTACTAGATTGGGTTGCTGCTTACTCACATGTATTCTTTGCTATAGACCTCTTATTATATCTCCATTTTTCCCAACTTTTCGCCGAATGTTATCTAGTTATTAAATAAACAAATCTTGTATGGAAACTAAAATGTAATGTTATTTTAACTATGTACATGTTTCTTGTTTATTCTAGTATATAATACTATGTTGCTCATATTATACTACATATAGTCGTCTGAACCACTCTGAACTCTGACGTGATTATCTCAAAGTAATGGAATTGAGAAAAAGGTCTTTGAAGATTTCAATAGGATATTTTTTTGTAATACGTAATATAATACGACTATTGGCTATTGGTAGGAGATTTTTTTCAATTATAATATTAACAAAACAATTAGTAATGTGAACTCTTAGGGAGACAGTTATTTCGGTAGCTTTGATAGACACCTAACTGAATGTACCTACGCGCATGCACAATTACAATAAAAATACCATCAAAATAAAATCAAATATTCTGGAACATTCTTTAACCGTGATAATATTTCGATTTCCCGTGAATCAATGTTCCCATAAAGTAGTTTTGTATTCTCAACACAGTTGAAAATAGCTTCCGTTACGCACAATTGTAACTATTCCATTTATATGCCTATTTTGTGAAGACACACAATTTCAAATAAGTAAGTATGTATCATAAATATAAACATTGGACAATAATAATATTTTCGTGAATTTTCTTACCTTTCCTTTTTTTGTTATTATAGATTTTTAGAGGATTTTTATAAGCTTTTGTTCCTGTGGTTACAGTATTTGCCTAAAAACCTAAAGGGATAAATAATAAACTGAAATCCTAGTCACATTTTGCTAAATTTCACAATTTAAGACGAAAACCAATGAAATCATACTAACTTTGTGAAGTCTGTGTACACATGGATATATATTTTAGGTGTTGGATGTAAATTTATCATATTCAACCTATGATGGTTACTTTTGATAAATCATTATGCAACCATTTGCCTACCAAATCTTTCACAGTAACGTATCATTTTTTCAACTACATCATTATTTGTCTGAACACACAGGTAATTCATTTGTTCGGAAACCACGGTAGTTATACTCGGCTCCGATCAATCAATCCGTATTGGAAATTATATTAGCCGTTCTGATTGATTGTACCTGGAAATCATTGTTTAACGGTGCATTTACATCAAACGAACATCTCTATGTTCGTTTGATGTAAATGCTAGCTCTAGCTCTAGCTCTAGCCTCTGCTAGAGCTAGAGCTAGAGCAAGAGCATTCTTTCGTGATCTTTTAGTGTAAACGAATCGTATTCATTGTTATTCAGTTTTAGAACATTGCATAGAATCTTTTCGAACGCACTAATAACAACGACAGAATGCTATACGCCCACATACGCCTGTTTACGCTAAAATAATTTGACATAATGAGCATTCGCTCGTTTGATGTTAATGCACCGTAATGTATGTCATGCGTGTGTTGATGGATGCACTTCATTTTGCACTTTATTATGTTTGCTAAAGGCTTTTTATTGCTTGCAAACTGATTTACATATATTGGATACAGGACTTTACTGTCACGTATTGATGTTACAAAAAACTTGTTTTTTTTTTTGGTAACGAATAGGTAGGTAGGTAGCTTTGTGTTCGAAAGTGTAGTCTAAATACAAAATAAAAATAAATAAATCTTCTAGCCAGAAAGTTTATAGGTACCTCGAATGAAGGTTTTGTACATACATCGAATCAGATACTGAATAAGTAAATAAAATAATTGTGACGAGGGTAAAACATAAAGTGAATCGTAAGGTACTTTTTCAGACATTTCCGTAATAATATTATTATAACCTAAATAAACAGAATTAGTTTTACTTACGAAGGGTTGGATATATTCAATGTGACACTTACGAAAATCACAGGACTTATCAAAAGAATCAGACACCTGAGTCAGTATAATAATATAATATGCAGGTTATAAAAATATAACCGCTTTCCCTGGTTCACCCGCGTTGACCTGGATTTAAAATATAAAATGTGTGAAATCCCATGTTCCCTAGAGGGGTAAGGGGCAGATGCATTATACATCTGTTTCACTGATCGATTTTCTTCTGGGACAAGTAGGTGATCAGCCTTCTGTGTCCTGCCAGACCGAGACATTTTTTTTCTTCATCTTCACCTGGACTCGAACCCAGGACCCCTCGGTTCTACGCTCACGCGTCAACCACTGTACCAAGGAGGCGGAAATAAAATTTAACCTATGTTAAAGAAGTAGCTTTCTTATGTTAAAAGTAGCTTTAAAATCTATCGAATAGGTTTCAGACAAAATCTTTTCTCTACATAAAGTAACTTTAATTCATCAATGGACGATCAAATTTATGCTAAACAAAATCTAATACCATTACAGCTGCTACATTCAGTATTGCCACATTATCGGCACTGTTTCCGTAATTAATGAAACTATTTTAGTCTCGTAAATACACATCAATCACCAAGCATTTACAACTGAATTTGCACGCACGGCCATACTGAATTTTATGAGCCGATCACCTATTTATTATGCGGACAAAGCTCTCTGTGTTATTTTACATCTTATTCCAATTGAATGAGGTATAAAATGGCCTGGCTTGAGGTTGCAGGTGAAAAAGTTGTAATAAAATAAATGATTTATATCTTATTGCATTGTAATAAGGTACCAGTATTACACGGGTGTGTCCTATTATGCCTTAAGTTACGAAACAATATTTACCGAGCGAGCTTTTGTGCAATTGCATCGAGGGTTGACTGAAAACTTAAATGATACGTGAAAATATTTAAATGCTTAAAACTTAAAACTTAGAACAAAGTGTAACGTAACTTAATCGTCTGCTGTTTTCTCTACACTAATGTGTATCTATAAGTAATCATAATATTACGTTTTACATAAGACCTACGCGACCGTCTGTATGTCTGCCGGTGACTTTCACTGCTTTAGCTAAAGCACAAGACCGATAGTGATGAAATTTCGAACATAGGCTACTTATTTTCTCAAAAATTAACTCCACATTCCATTGATGGTTTTGTCCGTATTTCTGTTTTCGTTCTAAAAATATACAACATAACCAGATCTTTAAAATCTATATGACCTTTAAAATCTCATAAAATTTTAAATGGCAATAATGTTATCAGTAAAACATTATCCAAGCCTACCAGTAAAAATAGCCATACTATACATAAACACGTATTGTTATTCCAAATATTTCTTTACAAGCAATGTTTGATTTTCTATTTAAATAAAATCGCGTTACCGGTTACTTCTCATAACTATTATTATTTTTATCATAGTTTTTCTGGACCTCTTTCTTTGTAGTCACTCAGAATAAGGGCAGTTATTTGCTTGCGAAAGAACATTAACATCCATTAAGTGTTTCAGTCATTACTTACAAAAATCATATATACTATTTGTAAGAAGGTAAGTAAAAGTAACTAAATTAGCAACATCTAGTTATACTAAACTCAGTATAACGTAGAACTAAATTATTCGTTTAAGGGCCGATTTTTCAATGCTTGGTTAAAACTTATTCGTCGAATAACGTATTAAACTACCATTTCAAAAATGTATTCTACTTGCCCGTATTTGACAGTTTACAGGTGACATTTTAATATGTTCGTGTAATACTTTATTGGACGGATAAATTTTAACCAAGGATTGAAAAATCGGCCCTTATAGAAAAATTATCGAAAAATGGTAAAAAGAAAAAAAATTGTAACACACCAATAAAAACTAAATTAAATACAATAACGTCAATACAAACACCAGTCGCGTGCGAATTTCACTTTGAAATACAAGAGATGGCTATTTATCGATACGTTGATATTCCATACATATCAATTGTGTTTTTAACCCAAACAAAACACATGTATACGAAATGAGTGTTTTCCTTCCCACGAAATATCTAAAACAAGCGTGTATGTAACTCAGGGTTGGCAATTCTAGTAATTTAATTTAGTATTATGTTTGATAATGTCGAATTTCCGTTGCATAGATTACAATAGATTTACTGTTGTAATCTTTATAAACCTTGATCTTTAGGCTACAGTATCATCTGCCTGCCACGGAACACTCTACTTGAAGATATAATATATCGGGATCATAGGCAACAAAAAAAACTACATTTGATAACTATTAAGTACAGAAGCAAGAAAACTACATCAAGTTTGTAATAGTTATAATTAAATTCTTGCTAATTACATTTGAAAATCTTAACTTTATCTAAATATGAAAACCTTATTAACAACATTTTCTTAGATTACAAGTTTGATAGCCCTATTATAAACGTGCGCAAAAATTGTCCTCTTTTGAGCGAGTCCATAAAAACTTACGGTTTACCATAATATTTATCGGCAAAGAAAACGTATAGGGTTGAATTTTAATGTTGCTATTTAAATCCAAGAATAACAGGCCAAGGTTATCCATTTATTATCAAAACAAAGAAAGAATAAAAAAAAAATATTGGAGGTTAAATCTATTTACTGACTGACCGGTTACAATTATATAATATGTATGTTTATCAGCCATTTGGTTTCCATAACAAGCGAAAAGCTTAGTATGGGATCAGATCGTGCCGTGTGTGAAACACATCCTAAAATATTTATTATTTATTAAACTTTTATATCTGTTATATGTTTTTCAAATTAACTGACCCATACATGATCTCTAGATGATGAAAATGTTGAAGGATTTAGGCCAAGAGCGATAGGTAAATGTAGGCTTAGGAGTATTGAATTCGTGTAGTCAAAAGGAATATATTCTAAAGCCTAGTCTGCTTACAATAGATACAATGGTCGGCAAACGGCTTTGCGGCGCCCGCCGGAAACGTTTTATAGTCATAAAATATATAGTTATATACCCACGTTTTGTTTTAAAGCCCTCCACATCAGATGCGCATTCGCTTGTGCAGATTTTTACATTTTATGTGGAGGTAAAAGAAAATTACAAGCAGTGGAAATATTTATAAGTAGTGAATAAATATTGTCGAATGTTGTACGACTCTTTATTGTACTTGCTTACTGAGTTCAACAGAAAAACCACAATGTTAAAAGTCTTAAAGTATAGGTAAACCAGAATCTGATGGCAATTAGGGAAATCAAAATTTTGAGAGTGCAACTCTAAGGAAAATGGACTGAACGATCTTGATACTGCTTATTTATTATTTTGTTCTCAATATCATTAGTCACATTACATAAGTGGATAATACTGTACTTAATAATGAGATATCCACATAATATTAAGTAGGTATATATTTACATGTATAATATACATATTACTTTTATATATGTAATACATATTATGTATTTACACATACCTATATATGTATATATCATTATCATTATGCCATGTGAAATTAAGGATATAATGATAATGCAGATCAAAACTCGATTGTTTATATTTTTTTTATAAAATAAAATAAAAAAATAAATAAAATAATGTTTATTTTCGTAAGTATAAACAGATACACATCTTATAAAATTGACTTGGACAGCTTGGACTTGACGAATAGCCGTATTGCAAACTCCTGTAATAAGTTTTCATAAAATTATATTGTAATCAACAAACAATATTGTAGTTAAAATATTTTTAATTTAAAGTATCAAAACGGGTAAGTCCAATTTACCAGTCAAATCTTCCACGCGCTTCAAAATCTAAGATTGTGATGTCTTTGACCTTTCTTCATCGAATATTTTTCTATACACATGTTATTTTAACAATAACTTTAAATACAAATAATATGTATTGTAAATTGTTGTTTACAAAAACATTCTTACTCTCACCGTCAAGTAGCGCAGCGTAACAATACAAAACTTAAGAAACTCAATATTGAATAGAATTAAATGTTCCCAATACAGTTGAGACATTTCTTTATCAGCAGCGAAAAGGTCGTGAAATGTGATGCTTTAGGTATAACCTAAGGAACTCGTCTTCTGAGTTAATTGCGCAGAACATTCAAAGAGTAAAATTGCCTAAGGCCCTGAATATGTTACATTTAAAACTGTCGAGCCAGAATGCATTAATTCAGTTCACAGAACGAAAAGGTAAAAGCTTTATTATATAGCGGCAAACGTTCCTAGTTTCCTTTTACAAGATCGTTAATGAAAGAAAGAAAGAAAGAAAAGAAAGAACGAAAGAACGAAATTAATTAACTTTCTTTTACTCTTATTTCAATAATCTTTTTTATAATAACTGCTTTTTAATTTTTACCTTTTACTTAGAAACTTTTTAGGTTTTGTACTTCTTCAATATTGTCCATTATTTTCAATTTAAAGGGAATTCTTTAATTATGTATGAAACTTATGAAAAAAAAAAACGTTTTTTATTCGTCCCTTCTGGTCCCTTCGTACAAGTTACATCTTATAAGTGAGGCATATATTTTTTTTATAAACGAACATCCTTATTAATTCTGGTTAGGTTTCCGAAAGGTAATCCTCTTATAAACAACTTCCCGGTAAGCAACCATGGGGGCTTAATAGATGCCCATTTTAGTTCCTCTAAGATCCTTTTGCCTAGAGAAATTGGCTTTTTTGCCCAAATATAATTTGGTTACATGATTGTTAACACTAGAGCGCTCGCGCGGGGGACATAGGTCACCCAGTGTATTATATTGCTAAATATTTTTTTAAAGAATCGTGCTTGAGTGTTGTTGTCTCAGGTATTCCCCGACTACCAATCACCGGACATTTTAGCAGCGTGTCAGCTTCCTTGGTGCAACGAAGTGTACTCTGCGAAAATATAAAAGTACATGGGTGACGCATGTCCCCCGCGCGAGCGTTCTAGGAAGTTTTTGAAATCATATATGTAATCAATTACGAGTGAAAATCAAGTATACCCCTTTTATTTTTTACTGCTCTTATGATAAATTTATACTTTTAAGAAATTATTAATATATGGGTAACTAAAATCGAAATAAAATACTCATATTCGAGTGCTAGGACATACTTATTTTTTTATTGAAAATAATTTTTTTTTGGATAAGAACAACTTATTCTTAAACTTTATAATTAGATGATTATTTTTACCAAATTTGTAGTTTCCAAAGTAAAAACAACTGATTGATCACAATAAGTAAAAAATTAGTTACTTTTCATAGAGGTTTATGTTTAGCTCATTATTTAAGTAAAATGAGAAAATATTGATATTTTTTTTGTTTCATCACTTAAAAATAAAGTTGATTCATAAATAAGTACTTCGTTTACTTTTTAAACTATGATTTTTATGAAAAAAAAAACGTGCGTCGTAATGGGTGACATATGTAACCCACGCGTGCACTCAAGGAAAATTTTAGGCGCGAGCGCTCTAGTGTTAAATTGCTTCAAAATATTTTCAATAAAGATATCGATGGCTTCGCAACTGAAATGTTTCAATTAAGCTGACACTGACAAATGGGATATATCAATCATGCGGCTTGCTGCCTTCGTTGTAGTTTCCCATGGATGTCCTTGTCTATCAATATTTATGGTATCGTTGGAGTGAAAGAAATAGATATATCATAGAACGTTCGTACAATAATAATGATGTTTGTTTAAATTATAAACACAGTTATAAAGGCGCGTTTAAATTATTGCTATTGTGAATGTGATATGAGTAAATATTTTTACCAAATTTTACTTTAAAGGAATATTGTTTTTCAATTTTGTGGTAGTACCTACTTAGTGAATCGTATTGTTTCATTTTAGTCTATTAATTTCAACTTATTGCAAACATAGGATTACACACGAGACATTAAAAAAAATGCAGGACTTCTTGAGTATTTTTTAAACAAGACGAACATTGCAAAAATAAAAGAGTGTTATACTCATAACACAAAAATAAATTTAGTTATATTATTATATAAGGAAATTGCAACAAATATAATACAACATTTCCAAGTGAAGTCCAAGAAGAGCATTAGAATCCATACTTAATATTATAAATGCGAAAGTAACTCTGTCTGTCTGTCTGTTACTCAATCACGCCTTAACTACTGAACCAATCTGCATGAAATTTGGTATAGATATATTTTGATACCCGAGCCTACTTTTTACCACGGGACATAGGATAGGTTTTATCCCGGAAATACCACGGGAACGGGAACTATGCGGGTTTTTCTTTGACTGCGCGGGCGAAGCCGCGGGTGGAAAGCTAGTTTTATATAACTGCGACTGTGCAATTCAATTTTCATATACGCGGCTCTTTATGTTTTGTACCAACAATGCATTAGTATTCCTTTTTAAAATATTACATTATCAACTTCAAAATATCTCATGTTAAGCACTAAATATATAGCAATACCTATAATAAAGCTCAAAAGTTTGTTTGTTTCGTTAAACGCAACTAAATATAATAAAATCTATACTAATATTATAAAGCTGAAGAGTTTGTTTGTTTGTTTGTTTGTTTGAACGCGCTAATCTCGGGAACTACTGGCCCGATTTAAAAAATTATTTCGGTGTTAGAAAGCTAATTTATCGAGGAAGGTTATAGGCTATATATCATCACGCTACGACCAACAGGAGTGGAGCCACGGGGGTGAAACCGCGCGGAGCAGCTAGTGTAATATTATAAACCTGAAGAGGTTGTTTGTTTGGTTAGTTGAACGTGCTAATCTGAGGAACTACGCGTCCGATTTGAAAAATTCTTTCAGTGTTAGATAGTCCATTTATCGAGGAAGGTTATAATATATCATTACGCTATGACCAAAAAGAGACAATGCGGGTAAAACCACACAGTTACAGTTATAATAGTATATTACAAAATACAATAAATAACTTGTCATCATCCAAACGATTTGTTTTTGATTGGATTTCCATCAAATTTCCGTATATAATAAATGGTATTTGTAAATCCAAAATAACCAGAGCTATAACCATTAAACGGCTCATCACATACAGGAGATTGGCGGTTTGTATATACAACTTAGTATATAATCAGTACTGTATTTGTGAATGGAGAATTGGGTTTTTATGGAGAGGCCTGTTTGTGCTTCGTAATTTCCGGGATATGAGATTATGTTCAGATTAATGGTGGGCTTTATATCATCTATAGTAATACGATATCTATATAAAGCAAATGAAATTATAGGTATGAATACTTAAACATTTTTAGTCTGATTGTCAAAGCTGTGCGGTACACACTGTTATTTATTCCATTGATCCTATGTAACACGATGGGGAATTTTCTATAAAAACGTAGTAGTTATACAAATCAGGTGCAAAACTAGGACAGTATAATATCCGTTCGGTCACTTCTTTAGTTAGTTACTGACTTAGGATATCTCAAAAATATATCGTACCCTTCCCTCAAAAGCAGGCCATAGCCAAGCAAGCAACGGTCCAGGTCTTGTGGATGATTAATATTATAGGCGATGCCTATCATCGCCCACATCACGCTTCGGTGACGCGCCATCTGCTTTACCTACCTACTTACACAAAATAAAGTTATCCGCGAATAAGACACTATATAAAAGCATGTCCATCAAATTGTATACTTCATAAATTAAAGACTTATTACTAAGATATTATACTTTTCATACTTTAATACTTTAATCCTGTCTCCAGGACGCACTGCGCGGCCGCCGCTGCGCCTCCCTCCGGTCCGCCGGGACCTCGGTTAGAGCGGACGACTCCGGTCGCACCACGCCCGCCGCCGTCCCCCGCGCGTCGTCCTCGCCCGGCGAACACCAGACACCGAAGAAGTCAAACTGGGAAGTGATTGAACACTTCTCGTCAAACCGGAGCAAGAAAAGCCCGACTTCAGTGAGTATTTTTAACCTATTTGACACATGTTTACCAACCTGAAACGCCTGCCTTCTTAACGTCTTAGCTTGCAGCGTACAGCAGAGATCATAGTCGAACGCTTCCCTATCGGCCGTTAAAAACAAAATTATTCCTAGCAGTTCAAGCGCGCTCCATCTTAGGCCACATCTTGGCTTACCAGGAGCTGAGATCGTGGTCAAGCGTTTCTCTATAGTCCATAAAAAAAGGCTGGCTCATTAAGTCACTTCAAATAGACTTTAGGATCTTATTAAGTATCAAAGGAAGTTAGAGATAAAGATTGTTGACTTTCACAGTGTGCAAACTCTTTTAGAGCTAAATAGATTAAATAGTAGCATAGTAAAGCAGAAGTGACTTTTTAGTGACTACGCAAACGGTAGCTTTTATGGGACGTAGAATTAAAGTCTCTTTTAGCTGTTGTGTATAGGTACTTCTAGCTTTGAGTTAAAAATATTATGACCAAATAAACGTTACTTTTCTACGTACTTAAAAGTACTTGACAATCTATATAGATAAAAAATTCACGTTAGTCATTGAGATTTCTTTCTGTTTATATAACTATTTATTTTTCAATTTAATTAGTAGGCAACTAAAACAGTTAAAACTTAAACAATAAGCAACAAAAATAACACCTCTGTGTCTGCCACCCGGAGCAGAGCCACGTCAAACTGCTAGTATTTCATACAATTAAATATTTAAAATATCATTTTTATACTCCTATCCAACTATTTTCAGTCGGACATTTATTAAATACCTATCTAAGATTTGAAATTCATTAAACTGTTTAAGCAGCTCTAATAACAGATAATAATAAAATAAAACCAAAAGGATACAACAAATTTTATATTTCCACCCTAAATTGCCTAACATTAAGAACACAAGAAAGATTAATAGAACTAGAAGAAGCGCTTACAAAAATAAAATGGGACATATTAGGACTAAGCGAAACGAGAAGATTAGGAGAACGTATTGAAGAACACAATGATTATTTATTATTTTATAAGGGAGAAACAAAAGGAAGTTATGGTGTAGGCTTCATAGTTAAAAAATATTTAAAAAGAAATATAATTGAATTCAAGGGAATCTCGGAGAGAATAGCTATTCTTAATATGCATTTGAAAGGGTACAAAAATATGTGGTCTATTATTCAAATATATGCTCCTACTGAACAGCATGAAGATCATACTAAAGACCTTTTCTATGAACAACTATCATTAGTTTTGAAAGACGCACATAAAAACATTATAGTTATGGGAGATTTTAATGGTAGAATAGGCGTACAACAACCAGGGGAAGAAAAAATACTAGGCAAATACGGTTTTGGTAGAAGAAGTAAAAATGGAAATAGGATGATTAATATGGCACTTGAAAATAATCTCGCATTTATGAACAGTTTCTTCAAAAAAAATCCTAACAAAAAATGGACATGGCTGTCTCCCGATGGATCATACAAAAATGAAATAGACTACATAACTTCAAACAATAGAAAAGCATTTCAAGATATAAACATTTTGAACCAGTTTAATTTTAATACTAATCACAGAATGGTGAGAGCAACTCTAAATAAAACCGAACCAAGAAAAAGCAGAAACAAATTCAATGTAAATTGTTGACTTTCACACATTTAAAAGCAAATCAACCTTTCACAAATAAAGCTAAAAATTTAACTGAAGAAAAATATATTGAAGAAATAACCGAAATTTTTGGACCTCTATTCAATAAAATTAATTCTAAACCAAAGACAATTTGTATGTCTGATGAAACTAAAAACCTAATTGACAAAAGAAGACAGCTTTTAAAACATAGAAAAGACCAACAAACCCTAAAAGCAATCTCGGAAATAAGTAAAAGAATAAGTAATAGTATTAAGAAAGACAGAAAGAAACGTAGAACAAAAATTTTAAACGATCACATAGAAAGGACAGGTGGAATCAAAAAAGCTTTAAAAGAACTGACCGAAACAAAAAAATGGATACCAGATGTTAAGAATAAATTAGGAAAATCAACCACAAAACGAAAAGATATAATGAAAACTGCAACTGACTTTTATAGAAAACTTTACGCGGCAGATAATATTTCAGAAAATAATGTAAATATCGATTGTGATGACATAGAAGACATACCAGATTTCCTACAATCAGAGGTAGAGAACGCTATATTAAGTCAAAAAAATGACAAAGCCCCCGGACCAGACTATGTAACAAATGAGATGATCAAAGTTTCACTTACCAAACGAGAAAACCTAAAAAAACTTACAAAATTATACAACACCGTCTTAAGAACAGAGGATATACCGTCTTTATGGACTAAGAGTATAATTATTCTGCTGCATAAGAAAGGAGATAGGGGCGTTATTGGGAACTATAGGCCTATAAGTCTCATGTCAAATATCTACAAGGTATTTTCTAAATTGATATTGAAAAGAATAACGGCACTCTTAGACGAACAACAACCTATGGAACAAGCTGGCTTTAGAGCGGGCTTTTCAACGGTCGACCATATGCATGTCATAAAACAGCTTGTAGAAAAATGTCAGGAATACTGCAAACCTTTGTACATCGCTTTTGTCGACTATACTAAAGCATTCGACTCAATAAAACATAACTCGCTCTGGAGGTCACTAGTGCATCAGGGTGTGCCAAAGAAATACATCCGCATAATTAGAAACGTATACACGAATAGTAGCGCACAAGTTAAACTAGAAACAGTTGGTGAAGAGTTTCCGATAGCTAGAGGAGTAAGACAGGGAGATCCTTTATCCCCAAAACTTTTTTCGGCCGTATTGGAAAACATATTCAGGCAATTAAACTGGGACAATATGGGTATAAATATCGATGGTAAAAAACTTAATCATCTAAGGTTTGCGGATGACTTGCTATTAATTTCCGACAATGGTAATGCGCTTCAACATATGTTAAAACAGCTGGAAGATAAGAGTGTTGAAGTTGGACTTACGATGAATAAAGCTAAAACAAAGGTGATGACTAATAGGGAAGAAATACCGATCGAAATTCAAGGTGAAACAATTGAATACGTGAAAAGCTACACATATTTGGGGCAATTAATATCATTTAAGGACCAGTCAGAGTTAGAAATAGAGAGAAGGGTGTCTTACGCGTGGAACAAATATTGGTCATTAAAAGAAATATTTAAAAGTAAATATTTTCCAATAATATCGAAAAGAAAAGTGTTCAACTCATGTATTTTGCCATGCCTTACATACGGGTGCCAAACATGGGCACTAACTCAAAGACATCTTTTAAAACTTAGATCATTTCAAAGGGCAATGGAGAGAAGTATGATAGGCGTAACACTTAAAGATCGTAAAACAGCAGAAGAAATAAGTTCCATAACCAAGGTGGAAAATATAATAAAGAAAATAAGGCAACTAAAATGGCGATGGACGGGACACATGACTAGGGACAGTAAAACCAAATGGACCCAAATATTAACAGAATGGCAACCACGTGATGGAAAAAGAAGAAAAGGTAGACAAGTGAAGAGATGGTTAGATGATATTAAAAAGATTGGTGGAACAGTATGGACCAGATATGCGAAGGATAGAAATGAGTGGAAGCGGCTGGAAGAGGCCTATGTGTCACAAGACACGCTGATCAACAAACCGGAAAATCCGATGTGTTAAATAATAGTGTTTAAGATAGAATATTTAGTTTTATATGTATGTTTGTATCAGCAATAAAGGCTTAAATAAATAAATAAACTGTTTAAGCATAGAATTCTAATATAATTAATATTTTAAGCAACAAATTTCTCATTACTAATTCTGGGTAAATTTTCAACAAAATAGAACGGATCGTGTTAAAATGTAATATAATAAGCACAGACATACATTAAGATAGACTACGCGAGTGTATGTACTTCCCGTGTCCAAACTAAGTATAAAACACTTACTTGACGCTGGCCTACACTCAGTCCGCGCTTGCAGTTCGCCAAGGAAAGACGTGAAACTGAATAGAGTAAAATGCCGAATTGCGCAGTTATAAACTGTAGAAACTCCACAGCTGTGAGTGGCCGAGTTATCGGAGATGTTTCCTTCCACCGGTAATTAATTTTCTAATCAGAATATGCACTATTTATTTTAAAATCAAATAAAGAATATCTGTGGAAAACGATCGTGACAAACATGGATACCAAATCATACGGAATGATTCGGAATACATTGCGGCTTTTACTTGGCACGGTAAAGATCGCGTCGTATGATAATAAGCAATGAATAGCGTCTTCTCATTTTTCTGTTCTCATTTTTCTGTCCAATTTTGTGGTTAGTGATGTTCATTCGATGCAACAGTTCTCGATTCTAATCGATTTTATAATCGAAAAGAAAAATGATAATTTGAAGGAGCAATTTTTCAGAAAAAAGGCATAGATTTTTTTTGTCATTTAATATGACTTGACCCAATGATATTTTATGTATAGATACGTTATATACTCACAATATATCCTAAAATAATGCTTCATATGCAGTGTCAGGCACACACAAATACAAGTTTCATTTTACTTAATTTATTACATTGACAGACTGTATAAGAGAGATGGCTCTAATAAAATGATATAAACAAAAAAGACAAAGATAGTTTGTCACTTCCGCGCAGGTGTAAGCAAAAGTCATAAGAATTCACCAATTAAATATAAATAAACAAATAGTTGCCATGGCAATTGGCATAGACTAACGACACAGAAGGTTCAATGTTATAGATGTTACGTTTCCTGCACACGTAAACAAATGTGACAATTTCATTTACTATTTATTTATTATTATGAAGTTGTATTAAAATGAAAAAAACTTTTTTGGAGATATAACTGTATTAAGTATTTATTTCTAGCTGTGGTGTTCGTTTTCGGTCATCATCATTTCACCCGATAAACACACTGCTGAGCATAGTCCTCCTTATAGAACTCCATAAGGACCGATCTTACGCTATTCGTTTCAAGGTAGTTCCCGGAACCCGTACAAGGTCATCACTCCAACTTGTAGGATATAATAATAGTGGTGCTTAGATGAAAAAAAAGGATGAAATAAAAGAAAGGATGAAGTATAAGCCTTTTTTATCTAAAACACAAATAAAATTTATGTTCAATAGCTATTAACAGAAAAGCAAATAGCATTTTTCGTCAGTAGCGATAATCTTTTCTTTATTGTATACGTATATTCAACATCATTTTTGCAAACAAACATTTTTGCCATCACGATTTAATTGTAAATAATAAATAGATATATTTGTTAATTACATAAAAAATAATCAAGTATTTACCCAAATCGAAATTAATAAAATAAACGTTCTATTTTCAATAATCGTGTCTACATGATAATCTTTGAACACAGTGTACGCTAGGTTTGTCACACTAGTGATTGAAGCAATGTTTTATCCCTTTCATTATTTCAATACAAGTGTCAGGCAAGTGTCATTCATAAATAATTGTAAATTGTTATTTTTGCTCTAAAATTATAATATTTTAATACAATTACTTGTGATATGATATTCCTCTATCTTTCTTTATTTTACTATCGTAATTTGTGCACTTTCTGAACACATAAGAAGGCATTATTGATAATTTTAACGTTTATATCAGCATGTGCGTTCGCTGTCACAAGTCACAATCTGACTGATTCCACTGGTCCCAATTAGGACCAATTCACGGTTTGCGTTTTGGTGCGTTGGTAACGTATCTACCTCTTGTTTCTATATATAATATCATTGACTTGACCTAGAACTTTTAAGTATTTTAATACAAACGTACTAAAAATAAATATTATGACATGGACGCCATTAGTTAAAGTGTCATCTTGGGAGTTTTTTAAGAAAACTCCTTATTGCTTAGACTATGTTTGTTTTTTCAGTTTTCCAAGTAACCCGAACATAAAAGAAAAATGGATCGAGGCAACGGGACATAAAGATTGGTTTCTAACAAAATATAGCACAATTTGCTCTAAACATTTTAGTGAAGCCAGCTTTGTTGAAGGAAAAAAGCTTCGACTATTGACAAAAACAGCCTATCCGACAATTTATATACTGAAAACGATATATACTAGAATCGCCGCGCGAGTGTCGTCCCTAATCGATTTAGCGTAAAATGAAATTCCCATCACTAAAAAGCGCTCGTGACGTCATAACGCGTCAAGGTCGGTACAAAAAATATGACACGCTTGGTTTTCATACAGATCGCGGTACTTGCGTGGTCTATCTTAATGTGTCTGTGATAATAAGCTATGTCTGAAAATAGAAAATTATCTTTCAAATCTTTTAAAAATAGCATGAATTGCGTGTAAAATATATTTAAACCTCTCAATATTAGGATGACACAGCAGAAAATATTCTAAAGCAAAATATTGCACCCGTTGAGATTTCCGATAACGACTCCGCAACAATCTCAGAATCAGCGGTAAATTATCTAAAAGATATAAATTATTCATTGCGGAAACATGACGTCATCAGAATAATGTTAAAATCTACGAATTTTAAATGAACCGAAATCGATGGATGGAAACAGCTAGGAGGGTACCATTGTAACAAATATTGTGGCAGTATTGAATGTATTTATGATTCATACGTCAATCTAGTCCCTATAATAAACGTTTTACTATATGTACGTATTTTAAACGATTGCTCTCTATCTTTTTTCCTCATTTAATTTCCCAATTAAAAAAGCCAATTTTCATTAAAAAAGAAAGATACTACTACAAACTTACGCTTACATATTCATAAATAATTTAAAACACTTACATCACTTACAGGTTACTCAACATTTGTAGGTGTTAATTAATAAATTAGAGTTTGCGTAGATTTTTCTCGTCTCATGAAAAAAAGCATTTGCTTGCTGCGGAAAATTAGAAAATTCATCGAATTCATGTCAATTTACTTACTAGCATGCTTACTATGGTAAAAGTAGCGTATATCTGTACGCTAACTATGGTAAAACTATGGTAACTTACTAGCATGCTAACTATGGTAAAAGTAGCGTATATCTGTACGTTTGGCCTAGTCATTCAATCAAATGGCACATTCAACCAGACTGCGACATATACATTACTTATATACCTTTTAGAAGTACGAATGCACTAACAATGATGAAGTATCATATCTAATGCATGGGATACAGATTGCAGATCATAATTAACAAATTTGCATGCGGTAATGTGCATTAGAATCATTAGCAATTAGTATGGTGTTGGTCACTTGATTGCAATGATATTTATACTTGGGATTCTAATCAATCTCGAAATGAGGAATCAGTCAGGTCAGTTCGTGCTAGATTTTATATTTTTTGAAGTTTTATTATTAATGATTTAGATACAATTTAATGTGGTCATCCACATTGTGGATGTAATAGATATTTTATTCTATTACAGTTTTAAATATAAAAATTCTTGTGGCAAATAAAACAAAAAATCTGATATTCAGAAATGATATTGCATAGAATGACTCTATTTCTAGTTTTATTTTGTTTAATCCCCTGCTAATTCTACAAAGCATTTATTATTATTAAAGATTTATTAAGCAGTAAACTATTTGAGAGATAAAAACACTCAAAAATACCCAAAAAAGAAGTAACCTATCTATAGTATAAGTCAACATAAACGTAGCTCTAGGTACTAATTATTACCTAAACGTTAAAGCCACTACAACCGAGTCAATACCATTCTATCAATTCCCAGTGCGATAAGTGAGAATGAATAGCCAAAGACAATTCCATTTTCACATGAACGAGTCTAAAAAGCCTTTAATTCACGAGTCTTTCGGCCACTAATGTTGTCTGAGTATTGAGTTAGTACACGCGTGAATTATATCTTTAAGATGTTGTATACAGTATAGAGGTATAGTATGGTGCTATATTTTGCTATATTGTGCTGTAGTATTTTCTTGAGTCGATTATACATTTAGTACCTAGTATTGGCTGACATGCCAAAAGTCTAAAAGATACGATCTACTATAGCCAACGGTATCTATCAGCCATACTATCAATGTGCTATCAAGTCAATACTGCCAACATCCATACGCAACATACCAACTGCGAAGAAATCTTCTTGTTTGTAAACTAACTCCACCTATTTAGGTGTGACCAACAACAAATTTTTGTATGACCATCAAGACTGTATGTAACAACGTCTCTCTGTGAGTGTGACCACGCTCGCTGTAAAGTTTTCGAAACGACGGATTACATATTATGAATAAATCGCGTTCAAAATCTGTCAAAAGTATTTAATTTCTAAATATATTGTACTATTTTGCTCTATTGTGGAGTAATGGAAGATACGGTTATTATATTTTAGACTAGATTTCCGCCCGCGGCTTCACCCGCTTTTTCAAAGGAAAACCCGCATAGTTCCCGTTCCCGTGGGATTTCCGGGATAAAACCTATCCTATGTGTTAATCCAAGTTACCCTCTATATGTGTGCTAAATTTCATTATAATCGGTTCAGTAGTATTTGCGTGAACGAGTAACAAACACACACACACACACATCCTCACAAACTTTCGCATTGATAATATTAGTAGGATTCAAACATCACGGTCCTACCGTCCTAGTATAATTAAATTTCTAGAGGTTTTGCGGGTCTGATATTGAATATGCAATTATGCTGGTTATTTTACGTACCTGTAGTTATTTATTAATGTATTTGTGTTATAATCGTGTTATTTAAATTAAATAAGATACTTTTAGTGTTAAAAATAGGTAGTTAGTAATCATAGTAGGTATAAGCAATGTAGTGCTTATTTCATGTTTATATTTCTCTGTATTACTATATGCAATGCATAATAATATTCAAAACAACATCGTCATTCTTTGTTTCTTCCGTGCTCTTGAAAACGAAATCTAAAAATAAACCTTCGCATTTAATGTGATTGCATGAACGTTATAAAATATTTCTATCAAATCTGTATTTTTTAATGTTATGAGATTTTTTTGCACGTTTTGCTCGTAACATAGGAAACTCGACCTTATTTATTAAACTTGTAATAAATCGAGTTTAAAATCCCGATCAATCTGGATCATAAGACAAGCCATTTGATACTGCTTTATCTGAAATTAGCAATCCGCCCGCGGCTTCGCTAGCTTTGTATAAAACCTAACAAATTGTACCTATGTACTGTGCTCGAGAATCACTCTATCTATTAAAAATTAAACAATCAAAATTCATTGCGTAGTTTTAAAGATTTAAGCAAACAGACACACAGACGGCGGAAAGCTTTATACTATGTAGCAATATAAGGTGCAACATAAGAATGTGTTTGTAAAGAACCAATCTTAACGCTTCATTTAGTTTGAAGTTAGAAGCGTTTAGCGTTTGAAGCGATACTATTGGTTATTTACAAACTCGCTACAAATCCTCGCACGTTATTGGTGGAAAAGCAACCTAACGTTTTCCTTCTATCTCCATTGTCTTGTGCAAATATTCCCCATGAAGGAAAATCGGGCTGAATAAATGTATTATATTAACGCAATAACGCTGTACCGTACGTGTGTTTGAATATTTTATGTGTCTATCGAAATATTCCGTAATATTTTTTCACGCCTTCGGAACATTTGGATTATAATAAAAGGATCTTTCTGGTACATTGGTTAGCACTTAAGACGTGTTCGGGGTTCGATTTGGGTGATGTTAAAAAGCATGTTTACGATGGTATAACATTGCTTACAAAGATAGTATGGTATGAGGAATATTTGTAAAATAAAATTTGCCTGCTACAGGTTAACGAAATTCATTGATATTTTATTTTTTGTATTTAATATTACAAGCTTTTTTGATTATTTAAAATGATATGCTAGAAAATTTGACAGGCCCAATAAACACGCTATGCCTGCAGATGAAAAAAATATATACACGAAAAAACGTAACCAAAGAGTCCTAAACAAAACATCAAGTTTTTTTAGTTCTTGAAAAGAAGCCCTTCGTGTTCCACGAAAAAAAAAACCTCGAAAACCAGTTTATTTTGCAAACGTGTAAACAAAGCTGCGATAAAAAATTCTATTTAAGTTTAAATACAGTCGCGGTTTGTTGTAGCACTTTAAACTGTGTTTTCAGTAAAACAAGTGCTTTTAATTTATTTAGTCTATCTTGTTTATTGCATTGCTTTGCGCGTCCAACTTTTCGCAACTTTTTTCTTTATTTACATAGATTTAACGAGGTTTAAACTATTGTTTATGAATTAAAAATAACACGTTAAAGTAAAATATATTGCGAGTTTTGAATATGTTAAGACTGTACACCTGAGATTGCTATATAATGCTCTTTTGGTTGTAATCCTATAAATTAATAATTATAAGTAATTGTAATCCTTTTAAATCTCATAATCTAATTACTATACCAAATATAATAGTCTTGTGTTTAAATTCCTGATATAGTCAGCTATTCTGTACATTACAAGTTAAGCCCCCAAACCAGTATCGACAAACTACACATAGCTTGAACCTCTTAGTATAGGATTAAAACATCACTGTAGCTCTAAGCTCATATGCTATTGTATTGTATACGTCATTCATATATGCATTCGTAATCCATTGGGGCCTTACAACATAGTTGAGAAGATGCATGAAAATCTTGTTAATAATTAACCGACTTCAAAAAAGGAGGTTTCTCAATTCGACCGTACATATACTTTACCTTTAATTGCGAATAATACAGAGGAATTAGAGGATTGAGCAAGAGTTAGAGGAATTCCCTTTCTTCTTTCAATAGTCTCTTGGCCATATAAGTTAACTGTTTCAGCTAAATCTTCATCTTTGTATACTTAGTGTACCATTGCCTGTTCGTCTAAAACATTTTTATTAAAGAGTAATGAACCCTAGATCTTTAGCATTTGCGCGCCAAATACTGATAAGCGGCGGTCTTGTTAATATCAGCATACAAATTAATATAGATGTTTACTTGGGTATAGAATATTATCATGTATATAGATGTTTACTTGATTATGATTGATGATGACGCATAACGAAACCCTTTTTATAAAATAAGTTTGAAATAATTAAAATCATGTTTCTCTGCTCTGTGAAATTAAAGTCCTCTTAAACTATTCTTCAAAAAATTCTCATTTATATAAAACTTAATATTAACTGATTATTATTAATTTCCCTATTGTAAAAAGGGTAATTTTTTTAAGTTATTTTTAGTATGAATCTACGAGAGAGACAATCCAACGAAACAACTACATACAAAAATATTACAAACTAGCGGTCCGCCCCGGCTTTGCCCGTGGTACCTACATGTTTACGTTTTTTTTTCCATAAGAACCATCCTCGTACTTCAAGAAATAAATTCCGCAGCGCACGCGATGACAGAATTTTTATTAAGGAAATTTTACACCTTGGGTTACATTATTGCATTTTTGGTAAGGATCTCTATTTTTTTTTTGAAAATGCAATATAGCCTATGTTGCTCAGTGAAGATGCAACTTTCTAATGGTGAAAGAATTTTTGAAATCGGTCCAGTAGTTTATGCGTGAAAACCATACATACATACATAATTACAAACCTTTCCTCTTTATAATATTAGTATAGATATAGATTCCACCCAATGGCGCCAGCTCTGTTTTGAAATGATACGATAAATATTTGAGATGAAATCAATAGAATAGCAGCATCATTATTTGCTTCACATGATTACGTTTCCCTGGAAACCGCGCAGTAATTATTGGAGACGAGCAAACAAACGATAGTTGTCATTAATTAAGGCAAAGATTAGACGCTTGTTAGTAATTAATCACGCTGGGTACACAGCGAATGGCTTTCTTTAGATAATTATATAAGATAATTCGTTCCTTGTTGAGGAAAATGGAAGAATGCAGGTGTAGGCAGTTTCTCGTCTACTCGTATTTCAAGGAAAGGGAACGATTGGTCGATGTTAGGAAAATTAACTTACAATTTAGAGGAAAATAGTTATTCTAAATTTTCAAACAGTATGTCGTGAAGCAACTATGTATATTTCATTGAATATTTTGGATAGTACTGCTTGACTTCAAGTAAGAAATTAGGAAAAAGAATCATAGTTAAATGACCAGTCGCGTTGCCTTCATAGTTTACACTTACATGTTCACATTAAAAAGAATTAGTTCTTCAAGGAGTACTTGGATTCATTCATAAATTTTGCTGTCCTACTGTTTATAGTTCTCTTTGTTGTTGTTTTGACTATCTCCGATCAAGAGGACAGTCAATGAATAATAATTGAAGCTATAATGATAAATACCCATCCTTATTTTGTAAATTAAGATGGTATTTACTACTTACTAACGCCATTGTTATTGGTTTAACCCCCGTCAAATATTGTGTATATCACGAATTTGTTAAATATACAGTATACCTGTTTATCTAATCTTACCTAATATTACTGATTTATGGTTCTCTGGATACTGGAGTAAAATAAAGCGTAGAATAGTGATTATTCATTAAATAAAACTAGCTTTCCGCCTGCGGCTTTGCCTAAAACCTAATAAATCATATACTATAAGCTTCCTCTTGAAGCACTTTATTTATTAAAAAAAACAAGGCTAAATCCGCTGCGTACTTTAAAGATTTAAGCATACATATAGGGACAGATAAAGCGTCTTTATTTTATACTATGCAGTGATAAAGCTTTGTTATATATCTATATCTTATTCATAGCATAGAAATCTAAATAACAAGGCACTAGAAGTCGTAAGCGCGCGTGACATTGTCGCCGCTCAGGTGGTTACCATGCCACAAGTCTGTTCGTCGCTTGTTCAGTTGTTCCTGACACGTGCGTGAGTAAACATGATGTGTTGCAGCATTTCCCAGTGCGGAAATTCTTCCATAAATTGTAATTATACTAATAAAGGAATAACATTTCACTGGCAAATATTTTTGTTTATAAATATTGCCGTTTTTCCTTAAAATTAAACAATATTTACAAGTAATACGAATGACACAGTCAACCGTTCCTCTCATCACGTTTAGCTATACATTGCCTTTTACTATTGTCAACATCTGACAGGTCGGTTGTTTTAACTGCCAGATGTTATCAAATGACAATTACAAGAAGCAATGTACTGCATTGTTAACGATAAAGAGTAAATAGTCGCAAGCTAGTGATGTGATGTGTTAAATTTTTTTTGCGTAATACGATGTTAAAATATAATTTATAATTATGTATGTAGTAGTTAACTAGGTTTTTATTTATTTCAATATAAGTCTTATGACGACTGATGGTATAATTGGATTATATTTTAATTTGAATTTTATTTTATTTTTCTGATATATGTATATAACTTTTTTAACAAAGTACATCGATACAATCATTTTCGGACAATTTTACTGTCGATACAGAATCACATTAATTAAATATACAATAATGCCATAATGTAAAGGACATTCTTCGTTTAGGTTGACAAAACTATTTTATATCTAGACACGCGGCAGCGTGTCAAGCCGAGTTCAAGCGAAGAGAACTGGCGAGCAGCAGCCGTGTGTATATTTACACGAACCATTTGGAGCCACTTTTCACCCCCTTATAACTCGAAAACTATTTAACTTAAACAAACCAAATTTGGTACATATGAAGAAGACCCCAAGATAAACAAGAACCTTAAATTTCATAAATACAGATTGAAGAGTTGCGTAGATATTAATATCCAAAAATCGCAATTTTTAAGACTGACTGACTCATAGATATATACAAAACCTAACCCACTTCCAGATGACCTAGAAAGTTCAAAGTTTTTAGAACTTCACAAAATATAAACAGTATGTAAAACTAGCCTCATCAAATTATGGGGTTCAATTGGTCATTAGGTTTAGGTTTAAAGACTTTATTACTCATAAGAACAGTTTGTTCACTTAAAATGAGTTACATGCTATCTTAAATTAAATTAACTTATTTCTCTAGTTTTAGTTATCATGTAATATTTATACAAAATAAGCATAAATTCTACTGTACTATTCTAAATTACAGTAAATGTGATTTTTAAGTAATTTTTTAAATACATTTAGACTTTCACAATTTTTTAACTTGTTTGGCAATTTATTAAACATTTGTGCTCCTTCAAAGAGTATGGTTTTTTTCCCGTAGTTAGTTCGAGTCGAGATAGGTTGCAAATTATTTTGGCTTCTCAGGTTATACTTTGTTGATTTTTTATGTAGCTGTAAGTTTGATTTTGTTGCGTTTGTTGTTATTTTTTTTATAAGGATGCATGTGGAATATGCGTAGATTTGTGAGAGTTTAAGTAATTTTATTGATGAATAGAGTGTTTTTGTGGGAGTTAGGTACGGATAATTAAAAAGCGTTTTTATAATTTTGTTCTGAGTTCTTTGTAGTGTATCTAAATTTGTTCTGGAAGCTGATCCCCATATCTCAATTAAGTAGTCTAGATGTGTCTTAACTAAGGAGTTATAAATCATTAAACGTTCTTTTTTCGGAATACAATGTGTTACTCGATGGAGTGATTTTAGTAATGATGTAAGTTTATTTTTGATATGATTTATATGTACTGTCCATGTGAGTTTATCGTCTAGCCAGAGTCCAAGGTATTTTTCACAGTTCGAACGCTGTATGATTTCGTTATCTATGGTAATAATTGGGGTAGAATTTGGAAGAGGTTTATTTTTTGCTGCAAATATCATGAATGAAGTTTTTTTAATATTGATTGTGAGTAGATTGAATTTAAGCCATGTAGAAAGTAAGTCTAAATCTTTTTGAGCTAATGATATAATGTTATGTAAGGATTTATCAAAGTAAAAGAGACACGTGTCGTCTGCATATAATGACAAGTATCCTGTAAGTCCAATTTTATCGATGTCGTTTATGTAAATCAAAAAGAGCAAAGGACTTAAAATTGACCCTTGAGGACAGCCATATGATAAGTTTTGAACTGAGCTAGTGTACTTATCAATTTTGACAACTTGTCTTCTATTTTCTAAGAATGATGTAAACATTTTGTGGGCGTTACCGGTCACACCTAGGCTTTTTAACTTTCGAAGAAGCTTTTCGTGGCTGACGGTGTCAAAAGCTTTTTTTAGGTCGATGAAAATACCTAATCCGAAATTCTTTTGGTCTATTTGAGTTTTAATTTTCGTTATTAAATCTACGGTAGCTGTGAGAGTACTTGATTTTGGACGGAAACCATATTGTTGATCAATTAATATTCTGTTTTCGGTTAAGGTTGATGTTCCGACCGTCCCTCCATACATTTTTGATTACCTCTAAACACTTAACACAGACACTATTTCTTTAAAACTAATCATTTTATCACTTCTCTATAATGAAATGTGTGCGCGTTCGACCTTTTTAATCAATAATTTACAATATTTACTTAGAAAAACAACAGTAAAATACCGGAAAAATTTGACACTTCTACAGTAGTGTGCGTGACTTTTGCCAAGCGAAACACGACATAAAGCACGACATCTAGCGCATAGACTATATACTTATTACAGATCTAGCGCGTCAATATCTAAACGAAAGGCGATGTTTAGACATTGACGCTAGATGTCGTGCATTCGCGTTCGTTATCTTATACATAATGAGCATAATTCTAATAAATCAAAGTTCTGTGTAAAAATTGAGTAATTTCATTTCCAATCGTTCAAAGAAAATAACAATAAAATAAAACTAATGACCTTAGAAACTATGTTTTTTTTTGTAAACAATTTATTACTCATTATTGTTCGTCCGTCGTAGGTCTGTAAACTGTATTGTACACTGAAGGTAAATGGTACTGTAGGTACTTTAGTTCGGCGTCGTCGTCCGCGTTCGGCTTGATATAAAATTACATTCTTGATTTCATTGACACGCGCTATGATTTGCGCGCGGAATTTCTTGTGTTGTGAATTTATTTTTGTATGCTATGCATTTTAATTGATTCAAATTGCAATGTTTCTCTAGTATACATTTGAGACTATATTGTAAATTGTAATAATTGATCGTGGGTATAGTAATTAATTATTCTAATAACGCAATTAGTAATATATGTATTTTCGGTGGGATTCAAAACAAAAAATTGGCCCGTGATTTTTATGAAATTTCACCACATTGCAAATCACATCAATCATAGTTCATACACATGTATGACGAAAGTGATTAGTATTGTGGCTAACATTGACTCATCAGTTCATCACTGAAACCAGTGATAAATCAGTACCTATATCATATTGTGTTTGAATATTTTTAAACAATGATATAAGTATACAATTATTATAAATCGGTAAACTATCAAAGTAATCACAAACTTGCAAACATTGGTAAAATGTCCAGTAGTTTATGAGCCTATTCATTACAATCAAACAAACAAACAAAGTTTTCCTCTTTATAATATTAGTGTAGACAAACACTATGAATACGATCACGAATGCAAATTCGGGGATTTTCTAATTATTGCTAAATAATAATTGAATTCGTTTTGAAATACTCTATAATTTTTAGTGTATAAATAGACATTTATAATGTGGTGCTCATTTTTTTTGTACTGCTAACGCTATTGTAGGTACCTATTTTCGTTGTTTTATTTCAAGTGAACACGGCCATACAATTTTGTCACGAGCCGCCTATGATTGTAGGTACTTTTGTTAGGCTCCTTCGTCGTCCGCGTCGCGTCGGCTCGAAAGTTCTTGATTTCATTGTCACGCGCTATGATTTGCGCGCGGATTTTCTTGTGTTGTGAATTTATTTTTGTATTATTATTATTTTTTATTTTTTTTTTATTTTATTGATTCAAATAAAATATTTCACTAGTATGCATTTGAGACTATATTGTATTATGTATAATTTATCGTAGGTATAGTTATTCTTATAACGCAGTTATATTTTCGGTGGGACAATTTGACCCGTGATTTTTCTGAAATATCACCACGTTGCAAATCACATCAATCATACACACGTATGACGAAAGTATAGTGGCTAACATTGACTCATCAGTTCATCACTGAAACCAGTGATAAATCAGTATATCATATTTTATTGTGTTTGAATATTTTTTAAACAACGATATATACAATATTATTATAAATCGGTAAACTACCAAAGTACTTCCGAATTTTCAGACAGACAAACAAGTAGTTTGAACACGCAGTTTTCTTATACTAGTAGCAAAAATCAAAACCATAATATTATGTTTACCTACTATATTTTACTAAAAGTCGAGTGCGTCGAAATCGTAAATAATAGGTAATATAATGTTTTTCACCTTCCTGGTTATTTTCCCATAGTAAATAGTGTTTTAGGTTTGTTGTTGTAGGTAGGAATAATAATAATTATTCTTACTTGTTGGTTATGAAATGTATATTGAAATAATTTACTTTTACAAATCATTAGTGATATTAGTTTTGAGTGAAAA
>CAJQZM010039813.1:82307-99624 GCA_907164665.1 Colias nastes | reverse complement strand
ATAATTTACTTTTACAAATCATTAGTGATATTAGTTTTGAGTGAAAATGCTTGGATCAGCATAATATTATATGGTACTTCAAATACATGTTTTGATAAAAAAACAATAGTGTAATAAAATAAAACTGCGTTTTATTGTAATCAATGTTGACAGTTTTAAATTCCAAAATTATTGATCAATAAAATAGTTTACACCAACAAATATAACTTTTATTTTTATAACCATCGTTCATAATATAAACCGTAGCAGGTGGCGTTTTGAAGTTCTGTCTACTCATACAGAAAAATGGAAAACTTGTTTTTTTTGTAAACAATTTATTACTCATTATTGTTGTTTGGCTGTGTGTTTGGCAACTCGAAGCGTGGTCGTCCGTCGTAGGTACTTTTGTTTTGTTACTCAGGAGGATAACCTCAGACTGTAGACACTGTAGTGATGTCAAGACAAATGTGCGAAAGACTGTAAAGTCAGACGCTAATTTAGAAGACGGGCTACCCATTGGGGCTGTTGAAATTGTCTGGAGATCCTTTTGGAACTCATCCATTCTGTGGTTAAACACTTCAAACATCTGATCAATAGACTGTGTGATGGATTCCATATTAGTTTTAGTGCAGTGGCAGTGTAAATGTTGTTGTTGAGGTTATGTAAATTTAACACTTTAGTTAACTACCAAGATATAAAGAAATGAGGATAGGACACAATAACTATTGGTTGAGGTATTTATAAACTCATAATATACTTTTAAAAAAATCACGTTTTAATAAATTTCTAGAATTAAATTAGAACAGCTGATTCAAAATAGCCTAAAAAATCTTAATAATAATAATTACGCTTCACAGCAAGAAGAAATGTACCATATACGTACCCGCACAAAGTCGATATTGTGTTGCCTACCGTTCGACTCAATGGCTAGGGTTGTAACTACCTTTAATAATTATTACCAAACTAATAAACCGAGTGATGCGAAATAACCATAATTCTTTTAGAGTTTGATAAAATGATCAGGCAGGTATTTTCTTTAATCCTCTGAATTCTCGGTTACTAAATTGTATCGTTGAAATTATTCTTAATCGCGTAAATTTAATAAATAATCATATGGAAAACACTTTTCATTTGTTTTTTTACTTTCACGCCCAACTACTATACAATAATTACGTTGTTTCGGTATTTTGACGAGAAAACGCAGGAAACATCCGTTGTATCATTTTAGATAGATTGTATATTTTGTATCTGTAGAATTGAAATCAAAGCTATGTATATGTTGTCTCCATTCTTTTCTTATCGGATTGTTGATCCCAATGCGAATGCGTCACTTAAATTTTATAAAAGACAATTAAGAACATCAAAAATAAAGTGATACGTAAATATTTCACAGTGCAATATATTATGTAATTAATAATAATTATATATTTATGAAAAAATAATTACATCAGATTTAATAATCGCAATTGTTTTGAATGTACATATGAATAAATGATTACATCATAATAGTAATAATCACAATTGTTTTATTTCCCATTTGTTGCAACCCTAGCATATTTTCATGTAGCAGCAGAAGTACCTACACTGGCGGCGCGGCGGCATCGTGCGACATCAAAGGCATTGCCTTACTAGGTAAGTTTATAATGATTAACTCTTTAATAATTATTTTTGACTTTACTCATTTCTTTTATTATATAATTTACGTTTTACTTTTACAGAATCCGATTCAATGGATTATGAAGACGAGTCACACAACGCCATACGATAGTGATGATGAATGAACATTTCAATAAATGCATGCGTGTTTTTTTATGTTGTTTTGTAATTGTTAATTGTTTCTTAAATAAAGAAATAAACTAAATATTTAAATGATGATTTGTTATTTGCAACACAACTTTATATTTGAGATTCTTTACAAATGTATATTTAGTTTTGTATCATCAAATTTATAAATTTTATTCCATAGTTTTCAAAATTAAATGTAAATGACCATAAAAACATTAATAAAGTAAATCATTGATGTAAGGTCAGGGAACGTAATACATATATACATCTGACCATGTAGAAGCTAAGTCTTGTTGACTGCTGAAGTCTGTACGCAATGAAAATGTCTGCCGTTTCGAAAATAAGTTTTTAAGACCCTAATAAATAAAATATATGAATGGCAGATCTGGTCAAATACTTTCAAAATTGTATTTTTTTCAGCACTTTCATAAGTGTCTGCCAGAATGTTATCCGCGTGATAATGGTCTGCCATTGTTATTTTCCGATAGTAATAATAATCTATTTTCAAATATCAAAATGGCAGACGTGGTCAAATGGTTTCAAAGTTCGCCAAAAATTTCCACCTGTCTTACCTAAGCGCGCGCCCCGTCCACCACTCTGGGCTTAGTGACTCCTCATCTCATGTATAGTAGGTATTATTAGGGGAATCAACACACAAAAATCCAGGTCTGGTCAAATACATACAGGTAGCTTTGCGCTAGCTCTCTAGCTATTACTTCTTATGGAGAGAAAACGTAAACATGTACCACGGGCGAAGCCGGGGCGGACCGCTAGTAAATAATAAAATAATAAATAGTGTATTAGATTTGTTATTGTATCTTGTATACCTACGAATAATTATTCTTACGTCTTGTTGGGAAATGTTCAAATACCTACCTATTGAAATAATTTACTGTTACAAATCATTAGTGTTATTAGTTTTGAGTGAATAGGCATGGATCAGAAATTCAGAATATAATATGCTACTAACTACTCAAATACATACATGTTTACACAACAAACACCACTGACCTCTATAACTATAAGTTATAGAGGTCAGTGACCGTCAGTGACAAACACTATGGATACCTACGCTCGCGAATGCAAATTCGGTGATTTACTAATTATTGATACCTAGTCATTGAATTCGTTTTGAAATAGCCTGTACTTTGTAATTTTTAGTGTTATAGACATTTATAAAATGTGGTGCTCATTTTTTTGTAATAAATCATCCCGAACGCTATTGTATTTTCGTTGTTTTATTTCAAGTGAACACCTATACAATTTTGTCACGAGCCGCCTCTGGCCTCTGGGTGAAATAAACAAGTCAAATGATTTTTGTTCTAATTGTATTTTGGTAGTAGTTTGTTTAGAATTTACATTACCATTGTTTAATTTTTACCTACTATATTTTACTAAAAGTCGAGTGCGTCGAAATCGTAAATATCTTTTTCACCTTCCTGGTTTTTTTCCATAGTAAATAGTGTTTTAGATTTGTTGTTGTATGAATAATTATTCTTAGCATAATATTATATCATAGGTATATGCTACTTCAAATACATGTTTTGATAAAAAAAACAATAGTGTAATGTAATAAAATAAAACTGCGTTTTATTGTAATCAATTTTGACATTATTTATTTCCCAAAATTACAACAAAATAGTTTACGCCAACAAATATAACTTTTATTTTTATAACAATCCTACTTGTTTTACATTCACGCCATCTAGACTTAAATCTTTATCATTTTTGTATACGTCTGTGTGTGTAAACGACCCTGTATGCAATGACAGATGTTATAATGCATTTTTTTACCGAATTGGGTGGATTTTAAGGCAATGATATGACATATTTCAATAAAATATAATATTCAGTAACCGCCATGACTATTCCTACGACCTTAATCTTTTCCAATTACGCAAAAACTCAAATAAACTATAAATGTAGAATTCAGCGCCATCTAGCGGGACATTGGCTGGGAACAGATCGTAGCAATCACCTTAAGTATTCATTGAGACGATTATGCAATATTCTTTCAAATATTTTTGAAATAACGGGCAGAACTGACACCGGCCTATAGTTACTTGGGTCAGTTCTACTTCCAGATTTGAAAATTGGACTGACCCTAGCCACTTTTAGAGAGTCCGGAAACACCCCTAAGGTTAAACATTTATTGATGCAATGCGTTAAGCGATCAGCAATACAGCTTTTTAAGCATTTGATGGCTTTAGTGCTTATGCCGTCTAGTCCAGTACTAGTACTACAATTTAAGCTATCGATTATTTTTATTACTTCAAGTGTTGTGCAAGGTTTTAGTTCGTTTAGTTTGTTCTCGTGTGAAAGTTGTGTATAATCAAGTGTAGTGTCAGTGTTCGTGTGGTACATGCTAGGTATTTTGTTTGCTAATTCTGTGCCTATTGCGGAAAAATAAGAATTAAATAACTCACATATAGAATGGCCCTCCGTAATTAAATTGGAACCCGATAACAGCTTTGGAGGAGCACTTGTTTCTTTTATTTTATTTAGAGCTAAGTTATTTATTAATTCCCACATTTTCTTCGGTTGATTGGAGGTCTTTTGGAATAAATTAATATAGTACATTAGTTGTTTGCTTTGTGAAAATAATTATATCATTCAAATTAAAAAAAGTCATATTTTGGAATAAACGTTGTTCTCTAAGGGAAAATAAAACAATTGAGTTTTCAGTTCACCTAAGAACTTAATACATCTTTGTAAATAAATTTGTGGACTGTCTGCAGAACTTGGCACACATTTAGATCTCATTTCTTTTTTTGGCAAATAAAGTCAACGATTGAACTCGGCTCCAATTTTTACATTTATGTTTTTGGTGGGATTAAATATATTCTTTGTAGATTTCCACAATGTCCTGACATTAAGGACAAATGGATATCCGCGACTGTGAAAAAAAAATTGTTAATTTAATCGGTGTACAATACATAAAAAAATACACAAAAAAAAAACATACCGGCCGAATTAATAACCTCCTCCTTTTTTTGAAGTCGGTTAATAACTTTTAAATCTCTTTATAAACTACTTTCGTTGTGCTCTTGTTCTATCTCTTCACGCCGTACTCCAGCAACACTCTCTCTTACTCTCACTTTCTAATTGATTTTGAATTTTTTGTTGTATGTGTGTTCGGGACATACTACTAATATTATAAACACGAAAGTTTGTCAGTCTCTGTTGTCTTTCCTATGTTATAGTGTAAAAGGGCTCGCAGTACATTTCAGAATTTTAAATTTATACTTTCAGCAGGAAATGCTATCATGTGGATCGATTTTTGTTATGGCACAATTATTGTTATAACTCTTATAGTTTTGGTGGTCTGGCGCGGTTCTGCATCAGGTGTTCGAGATTTTCAAATTTATACTCTCAGTTTCTAAACCCCCTCCATTTTTTTAAATATATAATGTACAGACACTGTTTTATTATTTGTATATATAGATAAATAAATATTTAAGTACATAACATATTTTTATTTCTTATACCTATATCTACAGTCTGCCGTGGGCTCACGAGATGAGCCTACCACTGTATTAAAATCAACAACTATATATTTCTTATTTGTTAACTATCACTTAACTATCGATAACAAGGCTGATGATGTCTTACATCACTAAAGCGTTGAATGAACATTGAATGACGTTAATGAAATTTCAACCTTATTTCTATGCGTTGAGGCTCAAGGTATATCTATCAAAAATTAACGCCCTCTGTTGTCGAATAGCCGAATTTTTTCGTATTTGAAGTTTCTAAGCAAAAGGAAACAAAAGATCTCACGTACCTAGGGATGTTATACTAAAATAAACCGTAAAGTCGTGAGTTAGGGTACATATTAAAATGCGAAATTTATTATTTAAGTTAGTTTTCATTAAAATGAAGCTGTCCAATAAAAGGCATAGTTTACTTGTGTGAACTGTCTAGTTATCGGTTTAAATGTGTGGGTTTTGGCGACAGTGGTTTTCATACTAATTATGACATTATAGCACTTCTATGTGTCTTGTTATTTAGATTTCTATGTATTCATAGAGTTTGTTCATCGGCCATTTATTTTCAACATAATTGAACAAATAGGCAAGAAGTTTTATAATTAGTGACAAAGAAAATTGAACTCAAAATCAACACAATTAAGATTGTAATTCCAAAGTAAAGGTATAATTACAACCTGAGGCTGTGCAAATAAGTAAGATTCGTAACAACGTAACTGAATTTCCTGATTCATCTTATTTAAAGTTGATTTCTAAAATTACAATTCTGTTTGGAAAAATCAAACTTTTCCCCATGTTTTATTCAATTTAATTTGTTTTGGTTGGCAGAGAGATTCACTTGGGAAAATATAAAAGCAAATGTCTGTATTGTTATAGTTAAAACATGTAGGTATAGATTATTTTAAATTGTGAGTACTTTACGATGATTATAATATAAGTTGATATACATAGAGGCACATAATATATTAACCATTATAATTTAGATAGAGAAAATTGCCTTATTAGACTAATTTCTAACTAGAGTTCTTTAACTACCTTTTTTTTAAGTGGGGAAATATTCCAAAGATACCCACGGCTCCCGGGAAGGAGCCGTGGGTTATGTCGGATTCTTACCGACTAAAACCCCACTGTGTTCCGTCGAGCCGCTTTAATGATGGGGCCGCGGGTATTGGTTAGAATTCTTCCGCGACCCCCTCGGCGGCAGCCCGTCTCCGGGCCAGGCGCAAGCCAAGAACAAGGAAAGGTGGTTTGCCTGTTCTTCCCTCCCGTTGGCGGCATGAGCGGAACACGTCTCAAGCCGCCTCACCGCACCGTTCTTTAACTACCTACGGCATAGAAATTGCTGTACGATAATTTATAAATAAGGTAATTTTCTTCAACGTACCTATGGTAAAAGTATCTTTAAACAGTAAAATCATTTGGTTCATTTATTTTTGCGTGATTGAGTAGGAAATCGTTAAACCTATAAAACTTTCCATTTTTAGTACTCGCGACTGGTTTCCGAATTGAGTATTTGATGTGAAGAAAGTCTCATACTCATATAAATACTTTCTTAACCTTAATAAAATCTATTTTCAATTCAGATACCAGCTGTGAACTAAAATGAACACTATTTCTATGAATCCAACATTACACTCCCATTAAATAATTATGAATATCTAATGTTAATTTAAATAACTAATCAGACAAGGCTGGACTGGCTGGCATGGTCCAAACGTGTTTTGGTATTGTTTTCATCAAGTGTAATAAGATTGCCTCAGGGCAACGGGCCAGGTTAAGCTTTTCTACTAAAAAGGTAACATGCCTCTGGCAAGGGCCAACTAGGAACCTTTAGGGAGAGAAGTGAGCGGAAGCGATGAGCGATGAAATCAACTTTCTTTTGTTTCTTAGTCCTGTTGAGAATAAAAGTTATGTATATTGTCTTTCGCGCAAAGAGTTCGTTCATCGTTGTACCCAAAAGCTGTGAGGAATGTCTTCGGTAAATTTCAAATCGGTTTATTAATTGTATGCAGTTAATATTAGTAAAAAATGTACTTTTTTATTTCACCTAAGATTGGATAAAAACACACTTTAAGTTACATTAAAATTCGACACGTGTTGTATTTTTTGTCACGATTGATGAACTTTCTACTCCTAATAAACAAGTTTTTCGGGCGGCTAATTGCCGTATTAATTACATAGAAAATTAACGTTATTTTTCCAAGCCCGAGGTTCGTAATACCTACGACTGATATATTTGAACCTGCAGCTTACTTGGTCTTTACAGTCAAGCAATCTATAAACTCAATTTCAGTCACATTTTCAGCCCTTTTCTGAGGAAGACCAAATAAACGCTTTCGCTTCGCTTATCGCTTTGCGTTCTCGGAATTAACTCAGTACACAGTGTGTATAAACTGAGATTGTTTAGCAAGGTTTCACAGTAATGTTGAAACAACGTTTCGCCCACGTGATCGCTTGCAGTTGTTACTTTAAAAATAACAAGGATTTTACAAAAACAATTTGTTAATTGGGTATTAATGTTGCTAAATTTTCCTTCAGCCTTCACATTTTTTTATCTATAATGATGTTTGTACAAAATTCTGTAAATAATCCTTCTTTTGTAAAAGCTTTTAAATCCGAAAATAAACAAGTAAAACTCCTACTAATAGGATTAATTAAGAATATTTCCGTCCTCCAAAATATTCCATCAATTAAATAGGTACAACGTAAAAAGAACGCAAACAATGATTTAAAACGCATTATTCGTGTACAATTCTTATAAAAACAAGGCGAAATGTTAACACTACAGAAACAAAAAGGCAACTAATCGTTCCACACAGCGAGCGTCTATCTCCACTAAGCGACACGGTACGTCAATTTAACTGAACTTGCAGTAATTTCACGGTTACTTAGCCCGCAACATGCTTGGTAAGTTTAATACTAGCGTCAGATTTAACAAGCTCTTTAACTACTCTTAGCAAGGATTCAACTTTGTGTCATTAAAAGTGGTTACAGACTTTTCACGCTTCGCCACTTTAATATCTGGAGTAAACAGGTTGTTATTTGTAAAGGATAAATAGGAATTAACATAGTGTCAAAGGGAACGTTGAACGTTGATGTCGTTGTGAATCAAAATGTAATTTATTTTGCTGTGTAAAAGTATGAGGTAGTTAACTTAGTACATACGTTGGTATATAAATGTATGGATGTTGGATAGTCGTCTAAAATTTCTTCAAAAGCTTTCTCATAGACTTGTAAGAGATGAGGGTACATTATGCATAAGTGTTCGCACTAAGATAAGTGCACTCTTAATTTTAAAAGTCTTATCGTCTGTTCGGACCATAGACCTGGCATAAATGAAGACGAGATGCACTAGACCGATAGTAATTCTACCATAAGTAGAGATATATCGCAGGTTAATGCACTTCATTGATGTATAATTTTCCGAGTTTCTTTGAATTTACACATTTTTAAATATGAAAGTTTAAAAGAGTATAGAGTACTATTTGTTGTAAAAAAAGAGTGTATGAATTAGCCAATGTAATTGTTATATATTTACTGGCCATAGAAAAATAACGTGATATGCTGTATGAACTAACAACAAGGACTAGAACACAAAAAAATATTTAATAAAATAAAATACTTATTGCTAGGTATTAATAATGAATGATGTACTTTATAGACTTCATTAAATATAGTACGAATGTCTTAAATTCACCTCCCTCTATATCATGACTAACGTATTGAAAAAAGTGTTTAACTTGATCATTAAGAAAAAATATTTTAACATTCCTCTGAAAATTTCACGCTTGTTACACATAGGGAATTCAGTGACATTTATTTACCTTAAATATCTTCACGGACTAACCTGCCTCTGACATGAATAGCCTTTGTGTTAACAAATAGGACATTTTCTGCGATCATTTTCACTATGTATACATTATTATGATTGTAATTAGTTGGATAAAATAATGAGCAATATTCGCATGAACATTATGTAGTTATTTTATTAAATAACTAGATTTCCGCCTGCGGCTTCGCCCGTGTTTTCAAAGGAAAACCCGCATAGTTCCCATTCCCGTGGGATTTCCGGGATAAAACCTAGCCTATGTGTTAATCCAAGTTACCCTCTATATGTGTGCTAAATTTCATTTTAATCGGTTCAGTAGTTTATGCGTGAAAACCATACATACATACATACATAATTACAAAACATTCCTCTTTATAATATTAGTATAGATTGTACTGTGTACTGAGTGTTAATTAAACAAGAATTATTATCATAACAACAAAAAACTCGATTGCCAACTTAGTTTTATGTTATAAGTTATAACTGTGAAATGTGATGTGATTTATTACCATTTCCTATTCCAGACTCCTATAAAAAATCTTTTAGTACTATTTAGTATTACTAATAAAGTATCGTTATGCGCCTGAAATCCTAAATTTAGATTTTTTTAAGTTTTACTATGTACTCAGTGTTACTCTCATGACTTAAGATGGATCTATTGACACCACTCACATAAATGTACGTCAAACCGTTTAAGCTCTAGAGTCTAGGGCGTGCCAAATAAATATTGACCTACACTATCCATACCTACATTCATACGCTCGAAAAACATAACTCTCCTTCAGTCGAATGTGTCGCAGTCGGTTAACGAACCGCAATTATCAAATTTTGTAAACATAATAACATTAACCCATATTTGCTACAGATACCCATAGCCATTTATTGAATCATATTTGTATTCTTACTAATGTAATAAGAGTTTGAAAAGGGATTCTTGAATGTATTGCCTTTCACGGTTTTCCTTATTGAAGTGATGGGGTAAATATGCGATTTAATATAGGGATAACCATTCTCTGTGGGTGGCGTTCAATTACGAGGAAATGGTACTAATGTTGTGTTCTATCAAAAGAACATAAAAATTGATATTGAAAAAGCTATTGTTACAGAAAAATATCCATTGTAAAATGAAGGTTACTTGTAAAACTTTTAACATAATATTTAGGAAGGTAAGAACATAATTTACTTTTTTTACTAATTCAAAAAAATTATACACTTGTAATAAAATATCCTTGTTAGAATTTAAATAACATCTCTAACGTTGTTGCCGCTACGAAGCTACGATACCTCTACAAAATTCAATACTTTAGTTGATATCATTATTTTCACACGAAAATATAATCCAAATTACTAAAACTTTGTAGTTATTTTATTAGTTTAATGTCAATCCATCAACAAAATTCAATATGTTCAAAAGCTTTTGATTTAATAGAAATAATTGAATCTACGCCGTAGAGATATAATATCCATATTGTATTTCAATTATTTTTCGGTGGTAAATGTTAAAATATGTAATGACGATTCGAAAGTGCTTATAAAGAAGTCTAATTGAATAAATAAATGTTTGAGTTCGAAACAATGCCCGAGTTTTCATTTCATTTGAAACAAAAATTTTCCCACGCTTATTATAGAGATATCCATTATGGTTAGTATTTCAAAATACATGAGTTTTCATAAATCTACATAATAAGAATGAATGTCCAAATGTGTTGCTAAGCCTAAAAATTAAGAGTCGCTTGACCATTTCAAACGGCAAATTTGACGTTTTTGCTTAGGCAACATGATTCCAATGGAGAGAAAGCACGTAAAAGGAGTAATAGGTTAGAACAGCATTTGCCTTGGAGGTTAGTTTTAAATAAACATTCCCATTTGCTTATCATATAATTCATCAAAGTAAATGTAAAGATTGACTCACAGAACTATTTCTTAGAATTCCAAATGCGCTGAACTTATATTAACAAAAATCCTGACATACACACAGGAATGTTCATATTTGCTCAACCATTATGCTTGAATAGAAATCAAAGCCACGTTGTATCAATATTAGTCGGAATATCCTCTCATAGCATAATGATTACTGATATATCGTCAGACAGATTTAAACAGAAATTCGTCAAAGGGAAAATTAAAATCAACGCTCCACTGCTAGTTATTTGGTCTTAATTAGAATGCTTTCATTATGAAATGATTAACATTTGTACGAATTACTTTGTCAAATTTTATTATACATATTATTAATTAATTAATTATTTATTAACATTTATTCAGTTTATAGTTTCGTTTTCATTTTGTTTCTATCGGTCTTTAACAATAGACAATAATATAGCTATACTACATCAAAATGTTTTAGCTCTATCTGCCTTCGACTAGGTATCACATTGTTATTACATGATACTAATAAAACTATACAACAATATTAAAAAATTCACATGCAAAATGCATTTAACCCCATCCTTGTTCTCCAAAGATAATATGTCAAAATATATTGCAATAACGTTGTAATACCCACTAGTAATACCGCAAGAGGCATCCTGTTTTTAGTGCTGTCATTGTTGGAGATTACCGCTTCCACACGTGTGTGCAGGTAATCTGGGGTTTAACAATCGGGTTACACGCTTACAATATTTTGAAGAGAATTTAAGAGAGTTTTTTACGTTGTGTGCGGATTAAAACAGTGCTTTTCGACGAGATTCATTTTAAGCACATTTTTAATTTTGTATTGCGCCTTCGCGATTATTTAATATGACGTAATCATTTGCAACATTTGTATTATTTCCTGTATTTATGAAGACGTACCTACATTTAAATAAAAGAGGGTGTGTGTCAAGCACACGTGTCAGAAGAGAAACCTCTTTGGCAAGATTCAAAGATACCAAAATCGTGGCCTTACTCCATGACGTGCGGTATTGCCATGGCGCGACGTTGAAATTTTACTCTCAACGCGCCTAAAGAAGTTTCTTTTCAATAATTATTGGCTCATATTAGTTTTTTTTAACACTCGTGAATTTGATTCAAGAATTAATCTCGATGTACGAATATTCAGAGGAAAATTTACATCAAACTGAGCAATGTTGTTGAGGACGATTGTAATTGAAACATTAGCGGCCAACACAATAGCCGATTGCTGGAATCCATTGGATTGTGGTGTATTTTAATTAAAGAATCTATTCATGGTCCTCTTTGATCGATCGATTACATTGTAATTATTTCGACCCTGAATTCGGGTTCTGATTGAAAAAGTGTTACGATATATGAATGGTACAATGTCAAACAAATGTTTTATAATTATTTTATTTTTTATCAGTATTTGTAACATTATTTGTTTAATAAAAGAAAAATTCTGTAAATTAATAAAACTCATAACTGAATAATAAATAAAGAAATACTGAAAAATAAAGACTAGAGTATGGATGTGAAAATGACAATAATATGCATTCCATTTCTGTCTTTATACTGTTTGATAATGAGAAGAAAAAGATTGTTCAGCCATCCATAATGCCTAACACCTCAATAGCAAACTTACATGCAAACTTTACACAGCGATAAAGACTGTATTCCCAGCCCCAAAGGTGCAAAATAGTAATTCGTTAAATTTATTTCATAATACAGTCTGTTGTGCTCAACCACATGAAATAGCTGTATTTTACTTGAAATGGGAACGAGTGTTTTAATTAAAGCAATGAAGTTTGTGGAAACAACTTCGAGGCGGATATCCCGCTAGGTGTTAGAACTTTGAGTGCAAACGGCAGCCTTTGTTTAAATTGGGATTGCTCTTTTTTTATTTATAAAGCATTGTTTGACATTGTGTTGTAAGAAATTATTTGGTGTGTAATTTTACAATGCAGCGTATAATAATTATTAGTGGGTATGAGCTTGATTGCGTAGAGATTCTGTGGCCTTCTCTCTGCTTACCTACAGGATACTGCTTATCTATTTCTCTATATACAGTATCAGTAAAATGGATATGAAATGTTACTGCCGCTTTTTAATAATACGTTTCTACTAGAACACTTTAAAATATCGCAAGATGTCTTATAAGATCTAAATAGCTATTATATCGAGCCAAATAATTTGCCCAATTACAGCAAGTTTTTCCCAAATACATAAGAAACACAACTTTGAATGAAATTTAAAAGGATAGACGGAGAAAAGAACTATATTCGGAGGATAGGTACATGAAAACTGTATCTTCATCGCAAAATTTACCAGAATTATTAATATCGCATCCATATAACAGACACTTCACTATTATTAAAGGACTTGAAAATATTACAAACATTAGATCCGTGAGCTTCTTAACATGAATAGCTGTTTAATTGTTATAAATTAGCTGCCTCGTTAACATCAGAGACCGTCATGTAATTATGTTGTCATTTGCAATTGTTAAGCCATTAGAATATGGCTAGTGACAGTATTAATCTTATCTTAATATATACTAGCTTTCCGCCCGCGGCTTCGCCCGCGTTTTCAAAGAAAAACCCGCATAGTTCCCGTTCCCGAGGGATTTATATATATTATATATATAAATCTCGTGTCACAATGTTTGTCCTCAATGGACTCCTAAACCACTTAACCGATTATAATAAAATTCGCACACCATGTGCAGTTCGATCCAACTTGAGAGATAGGATAGGTTTTATCCCGGAAATCCCTCGGGAACGGGAACTATGCGGGTTTTTCTTTGAAAACGTGGGCGAAGCCGCGGGCGGAAAGCTAGTGCAAGTATAGAATATGAATACAATAGAGGCTGAGGAGTAAGGAAGATGTTATGTAAAAGCATCTGCCTTGTAAAGACCCTATACAAGGGTTAACGGGAAGTATACTGCCTACAAGGTTACTTATATAACCTGAGGTAGAATCGGTATACGTGTAAAAACACGTTCCGCCTGAAGTCAGCTAAATTAGCCGGGTTGCGTTTAGTCGGCTACGTTGCTAACTCTTTTCGGCTAGTGGTTTAAACGAACGGCTTTAACTGATAGTTTGTTCGCATATACCACTTCCACGTCAGTTTATATATGTTTTCTAAATAATAAATGTTTTCTAAGCCTACAAGTAAAATAATTGGTATATAAGATGTAACGGGTTGTCTATATACCTAATATCTACGCTAGCGTAGCTTTAATAGACGCTGCTAATTCAATCATGTGATGGCCTGACTGAAAAATTACGTCCTTGCAAGGGGTTCGAGTTGTACTTACTACCCATAAAAGGAAGATTTTTAATGAGATTTTATAATCTCATGAGATAGGTTGAAAAACAACTTTTTTATCTTGACCATAATAACATTGTGTAGAATCCACATAAGATTATACCACATTTGATTATGGTAATTGCGTATCTGTCTTTTTATTGGTTAAATTTTGATATTTGAAGCACTTTAAAGATCATTCTTTTGACATACCTAGTTGTAGAGACACTTGTTGTTGATTGAATAATAAAATCACTACATAGTATAAAACAAAGGTGCTTTCTCTTTCTATGTTCCTTTGTATGCTTAAATCTTTAAAACTAAACTAAAACAACGGATTTTGATGCTGTTTTTTTTAATAGATAGAGTGATTCAAGATCAAAGTTTTAGTATATAATTTATTAGGTTTTAGACAAAGCGAGCGAATGCGCGAGCGGTAAGCTAGTAAATAAATAAAATAAAACTTTATTGAATAAGTGTCTGATGTTTTACATGTTGTTTTTATTGAACGTCATGCAATATCGTGCACGCAACCAGCTACGAAGGGAATGCTATGATATGTTTAAACAACTCCGAAACTTCGATCAAGTATGACGCTTGAGAGCTTTGCGCTTAAACTGTAGTAACTTTAACGGTAGTGACACGATCGGTACCTAGGTGATGTTATCGAGTACCTATACTTTATGGTTGGATGATTTTATCTGTCCTTCAGCCTTCTGGTAGCTATTGCTTCAAGTAAGTGATAGAGTGGGTGTACACTGTACAGGGTTAAACGATATTCTAGAACCTTGTGGACGCTGAAAATTTTTCATCTGTACTCTTAATATCTGGTTCAGTGGTTAGTGATGCTATCTAGTGTGAGTCTGATTTTTTGAAGCATATGAAGTGTAGGTGTAAGTATGCTGCATATGTTTAATAGAAGAGCTTCTTTCTGGCAATTTTTTTGCTCAATTTCAGTCTATAGAAACTTTGATATTAATACATTGAGTTTATATTCAAAACTTGAATATAAATAATCTTAATTAAACCATGTAGTAGTCTTCGAATACAAACCAAAATATTTGAAAAGTCGAGCCTCAAGAGTCGAACATATTTATTTTCACACTCAGATCAAATTCCTCTACACGCTATACAAGCCATAAACAGAAATGAACCGTAAACTAATACCAATCTTGATCATACAGCGTTGACGAAATAATCTAAAAATGTATAACAGAAACGAGCGAACCTCAGAAAGGTATTTCATATGAAATGGAAACATTACTGAAAACTCAATTACCTCTACGCATTGAATGAACAAACATGATTCAAAGGAAAGTGTATTTGATCTCAACTTCAATTTAATCTACTCGGTGGGCATAAAGAGTAAAGAATAGGAAAAAGGTCGAACAAATACTTTGTCTAGCAATCAGACGGTAACTCAAACATGAGTCGTCGTATTCAATTAGCCGAAGTTGGACTTTGAACTTTGAAGAATGGTTACAGGTTCGCCACCTCTGATTAACGGCAATTAGCTTATTGGCTGTTTCGGTTACGATTTTTCAAGGATCCGAACGATTAGACTTGTACATTATTTTGTAGGAAACTTAATTCTGAGGAATAATTGTTTTATTGTCCGTTACTTTATATTATAATTTCGTTGTTCGTAGGTGTGAAAAACTTTATACACTCTTAAAACATTATTATTTTATTCATCTTATAACGAAATGAGTTTTAACAAGGTTTTAACATGCTATCATAGCAGCTAATATTATAAAAGCGAGAGTTTCGGTGTTACCTTGTATGCGTAAAATTTAAAATTTTCATAACATATAATCCATACTAATATTATAAATGCGAAAGTAACTCTGTCTGTCTGTCTGTTACTCGATCACGCCTAAACTACTGAACCAATTTTCATGAAATTTGGTATGGAGATATTTTGATACCCGAGAAAGGACATAGGCTACTTTTTATCCCGGGAAAATGACGCAATCCCGGAAATCCCACGGGAACGGGAACTATGCGGGATTTTTTCTTTGACTGCGCGGGCGAAGCCGCGGGCGGAAACCTAGTATTATATAAAGGGAAACTACGACGGACAGTCATATTTTCTGTTATAAATATAAAACATTAATATCACCAAAATATAGGGAATGGAATTTTTCAGATAAACATACGCCCCCGTACCTACTAGTAATTAATATAGATGATACTCTCGATTCAACATATAAAGCACAGAATGCAAACACATTTTGGAATTTTAATAAATACTTATATAATACGAATAAACTCTATAATTATAAGATCACTCTTTAATTACGTGTTTTAATTAAAAGATTAGAAGAGTTTAAAAACTCATCTAGAAAATAGTTATAATAAAACTCACATTTATGGAGAAATTTCCTAAAATTTCGACTTTAGAAACAAACTAGTGTAGCATAATATAGCCTTTGGGCTTAATTATTATACAAGCCAAATGAAAATGTTTCTATGATTCTATTCAAAAAAATTAATGACTACATAAAATCCACATGTTTTCGATTGCCAATTGCGAACGTGACTGAAATGAAAAAAAAAATTCATCTCAATAACACAACAAGAAAAAAATTATTATCATTATTTACATATAATTTTAAAACATTACGATACATCTTTACCTAACCAAAGGTTTAATACTTAATGAAGGCGCACATTAGTAATATAGGTCGCCAATAAACCATAATGTGCTTTCCTGTTCATAGAATAGAGTGCTTTTCAGAATAATCTGATACTTGCGATTTAAGACACGTAAATATCCCAATCCCACTTTGAGGGTTCCAAAAATAGCGTTTATTATGGAACTCCCGAGATAACAAGCTTTGCAGAAAATTACTAGGAACTTGTAGGTACATAAAATTTAAAGTAAATTTCTAGTTCTATAGTAACTTATTGTTCAGTCTTTAGCTTGAAAGACTATAAGTAGATGGCTAATTTTAAGTAACTAGTAATCTATATACATACTAGCGGTCCGCCCCGGCTTCGCCCGTGGTACCTACATGTTTAAACTATCCTATCTCTCAAGTTGGATCG
>CAJQZM010039813.1:31070-82297 GCA_907164665.1 Colias nastes | reverse complement strand
TTAGGAGTCCATTGAGGACAAACATTGTGACACGAGATTTATATATAAAAGATAATAAATCTCTAGAAGGGTCAATTCTGTACATTGAAAATATAGAAAAAATAAATAGCAGGGGGTGTTACTGGATCGGTACCAAACCCAAATATGTGATTAAAAAAATTTTTGTCTGTCTGTCTGTCTGTATATGCAAACATCACGTGAAAACTAACGATTCGATTTCGATCAAACTTGGTATAATAATACCTTATTATCCTGGGCATAACATAGGATACTTTTTTATCCTGTAAAAATACGTAGAAAAAAAAATCTTAATAATAAACCATCCATGCGAAGCTAGTTAGAAAATAAAGTTATTGAATATTGATTAATTATTTGAATAAGTAGTCCAGTCCGAAGACAAGAAGTTTGTCGGAAAAGTTAGGAGTACAATTCAGTTTCGAAGATTTAAATTTTAAACTACATGGATACAAAACTTTACTACCTATATCGTGCTATAATATCTTTAATAAGATAAAAGTTTTTATAGTCTAAATAATTATACCTACCTATTGCAATTATCTACATTTAGGTATAAAACTTTTATGACCTCCAGAGCTCCAGAGCGAGATATTTTGATAGATTTTTGTGATTTGCCTCAAAATCAGATTTAGATTTGACTCTTGTAACTTTACTCTAAAATTTTGAAACCTGATCGAATAATTTCAAACTCAAGTTCAGAGTTTGCGAAGACTTTCCTAATACATATAATAATATGGTTTACATTCACATTCTCTATACACTCAATATTTATTTCAATATTAAAAAAAAAACAATGTTTAAAACAAAACAAATATTTTATCCATCGAATAAAAGTTATGCATCAATGAGCATGTTCGTGAAACGTGTTTTGAAAGCAAATATTTTCATAGATTTTTATTGTAGTTAAATCATTTCTAAAACGTTATACATTGAATATTTTATTTGTTTATGGATTTTTGTGTTTATTTTAAATTCAAGCATCATACATCAATTACATGCATCGCTTTGTACGAATAATAGTTTTTTAGCCTGTTGTCCTTACTACTTGCAATATATTTACCTAAATATTGTTTAGTTTAATGTTTAATTTGTTCTCATAAAGAATGGGTGACAAATATCTTTTCAGATACATTTTTTTGCTAATATTTACTACTGTTCAATACATTTTTTGTCTCATTAATTTACATAATATTTTGTTCTATAATTTAAACGTTATTTACCTGCCACTAATACTTATTTTATGAATAATACGCTACCCTATCCTCCTCTATTTTTATTGAAGTGAAACTTCTTTAAGCTCGATGAGAGTAAAATTTCAAGGTCGCGTCATGGTAATACCGTCACGAGTAATGGCGACAATTTTGGTATACCTTTGGTATACCTATTTGAATCTTGCCAAAGAAGTTTCACTTCTGACACGTGTGCTCAGCACACGCGCTCATTTTTGATAGACTTAATAAACTATTTCCCTTTCATATTTATTGACATACAATTTATTGTATGTCAATAAATATATTATGTTTTGACATACCTTACATAACATAACTCATAAACATACCATAATAACATTTATCCACGATCTTCATGCAAAACCCAACCATATGAATTGTTTATCATATCATTTACCCTTGATTCATGGCCATCGAAAAGAGTTCAAGATTAAAGTGAATAAAGGTCCAACATTATGTTAATCCCTAGAGGGCTATAACCAATACTTGGCTGACCATACGAGATATATTGACATTAATCTATTGCAAATATAAGCAGATATAAAGTATTCTAGATATTTGCCACTTATTTATTATGGTTCCATATATACATATAGCCTATATGGTCGGCTATATGTCATAATACGAGAGAACCCTCGTATCGTCAAATACAGGGAAAGTTGCGTGGGGATAATATTCAATCATCTGCCAAACAACTTAAAGACGTGTAAAGATTATAAATTTACAAAACATCTTCATAATTGGCTTAATGAAAAAAACTTCTATACCATAAAGGAGTTCATGGAAAGTTCAACCCGAACTGACCATTAACTCCTTTATGGTAACTATTTTGCATGCTATATTGTATTGGCTGAACATGTTTGTACTTTATTAATATAATTGTATCACCATATTTTAATACCATGTTTAAAGCAAAATAAAGATTTATTCGTTTGGAAACAAATCACATTCTATATTAGTATATTGACTTCAGAAGAGCGTTAAGTCTAATTCATAATATAATACTGGAAGTACCAAATACAGTAAGATTTTCTTAAAAACGTATAATACATTGTGAAGATCAAAATGTTGTTTGTTTAGCACCTTCAAAAAATCTTGGGCTTTTTGATGGTAGTAGTTCCTAATTAGACTTTTTAGGAGCTCCTAGTAAATGAATAATTTAAAATGTATGTTGAATTGCAAATCATGTTTGAGCGTTTCGTGGGTACAGTGGTTGATGCATTAGCATAGAATCGATTAAACCGGTATTTAACTTTTGGTGTGACTATGCAACGGACTAAGCTACTTTCAAATGATGAATTTTTAAAGAATGCATTAGTTTTAAGATTTACTATATAATAGCCGCTTGTTTCAGCTAAAATATGATGCTCGGTAAATATTTACATTGTTAGTGGTAAGTAATTTAAAAAGCCATCCAGTTAAATCATGACAAACAAACAAATCTTTCCACTTTAATTGTATAGATTCTATTCCTTTTCTTTGATGTCTTATCTCGTTACTCTAGCTCTTCACTACATAGTATAAAACAAAGTCGCTTTCTCTGTCCCTATGTCCCTTTGTTGAATTAAATTTTTAAAACTACGCAACAGATTTTGATCCGGTTCTTTTTAATGGATAGAGTGATTCAAGAGGAAGGTTTTTTTTATGTTTTAGACAAAGCGGGCGAAGCCGCGGGCGGAAAGCTAGTTGTATCTATTGATAGGTCCATGTCAATACGCTAATAAAATGATAGATGAAGGAGTATTCATCTGAATATCTTTGACTAATGATCGGATAAACCCAACCAAATTGTTTGGAAAGTTGTTTGAAGTTCAGAAGATTAATCTTCTGAGGGATTTTTTCAAAGGATTATTAGTTTAATGATTTTTATACCGATTGTCTCATTATTTTATGGATATGGTTTTTAATATATGTCCGTTATCATGATAAAAAAAGGTATGAAATAATGTGTCGAAAAGTGATAAATAAGCTATCAGGGACTTCATGAGAGAGTGGTAAAAATGGCTTTAAACCTTTCGTAGAGCACTATAAAGCCTTCTTATCACTCATCAAAACGCTTTGACACAACTTCAATCAGGATAATCCAATTAGATAAACACTACACCAATTATTTATTAGGGATCAATGATAAGGTATTCAGTAAAAAGCTCACCTTATTCTTCAATCCACAACACACATTATACAAACAATCCTTATCTATTTCTCGCTATTCCTACACGTGTCTCATGTTCATTCTCTCTATACCCCTGCAAGGTTACAGCTATAGCTGTTCACAGTACAAGCCGAGAATGCATACGGAACCAATTTTGTAATACAATCGGTACGAACACCACCCAGTGTCTTGTGGTAATCATAAATCAACTGTTATTAAATTGACTCTGATGGGCTCAGTGTTTTGTAGGTTTTATAGTAAAGGATAAATATCTATTTAGAAGGAAAGATGAACAATGAAAGGCGGAACAATTATTGTCTTTATGTATGGGCTTTTATGATAATATTATGATCTTCTTAGTCGTGCACTCTTGACAGAGTGGTCGTGGTTATGGTGATGGTGCACTATTCCTGTTAGATGTGGTCACTTCTTTGTTCACTCCCTGTCCAACAATACGTCTCCATTTCTCACGATCGGTAGCATTGCGAGCACATTCTACAAGGCTGGACTGGGTCGTTTTACCGATAAGGTCGGTCCAACGTGTAGGTGAGCGGCCTCGCGATCTTTTGCCTTCAATTTGTCCCTGCACCACAAGTCTCTCCAAGGAATCCTTATTTCTGGTGATGTGGCCAAAGAACTTCAAAATTCGCATCTGCACAATCGACGAAAGCCTATTTTCGATGTTAAGTTCCTTGAGTATCGAGACGTTGGTTCGGAACGACGTCCACGGTATTTTCAACATCCGTCTCCAACACCACATCTCCAGCGCATCAATTTTTCGGCGATTCTGCATTTTGAGCGACCAGGTTTCCGCACCATATAGAAAGATAGGAAATACTAGACATTTCATTAGGCGCACTTTTGTGTTCTTGGTGATGCGCCTGTCCTTCCAGATTTTATTTAGTTTTTCTACTGCAGATCTTGTGATAGCGCATCTACGTCCAATTTCCTCTTCACATCCTCCTGTGTTGGTAATGGTGGATCCGAGGTATATGTAGCTATTTACCACTTCACAATTAGCGACATAAAGTGGTCCTTCATTTTCTTGTCCAGTTCGATCAATTATCATGACCTTCGTCTTATTTCTATTGAGTGTCATACCGAATTGCAGGCTTGTTGTTTCTAGACGACTCAAGAGTTCTTCCAGTTCTTGTTTTGTTTGGGCAAGAATCGTAGTATCATCAGCGTATCTTAAGTTATTTATCACACGACCACCTATTGATATACCTCCATTCCACCCATCCAGGACAATTCTCATTATGTATTCCGTATAAATATTGAACAGCAAAGGTGACAATAGACATCCCTGGCGAACTCCACGCTCAGTTTTGAAAGAGTCTGAGAGCACATCATCTACCTTTACTACCGCTTTACCATCCTCATACAGACGTTGCACCAGAACTACAAGATGTCTCGGTACCCCCATTTCCAATAGAATCTGCCAAAGATACTTCCAATTGACTGTGTCAAACGCTTTATGAAAATCAATAAAGCAAACAAAAAGAGGTGAGTTAAATTCTCTCGATTTCTCGATAATTTGCCGAAGTACAAGTATTTGTTCACGTGTACCTTTTCCCTTCACGAAGCCTGCTTGTTCAGGTGCGATTTGACAGTTAAGATAGGACTGCAGTCTTGTGTTTAGAATATGGAGCAAAACCTTGCTTGCGTGCGATATGAGAGAAATGAGCCTGTAATTATTGCATTTTTTTGTAGATCCTTTTTTATGTAATGGTTTAAATATCGATTTAGACCAGTCGTCTGGCCATATTCCAGATTCCCATATTTTGCAGCAGATGTTATACAGGAGATCGACCCCAGTTTCCCCCATAACTTTAAATACCTCTATAGGTATTTCGTCTACTCCAGTGGCTTTATTGTTCTTTAAATGTTGTATCCCTGCTCGCACTTCGTCTCGTAAGATATCAGGCTCTCGGTCAGTAATGAGGTTTATATCAAATGTTGTACTAGTCAATGTGGAGTCATTAGCAAAAAGGGACACGCAGTATTGTTTCCATATATTCACTATGTCATTTATCTCCGTTACCATTTGACCGTCAGAATTTTCTATCGCCCATGTCTTAGGTCTAAATTGGCGTGTTAGGTATCGCACCTTATCGTGTAGCTCTTTCGTTTGTAGTTTATCTGAGTGTTGTTCAAGTTCTTCACATATCTTTGCCAAAGCTCTATTGCGATCCCTTCTACAAGAAGATTGAATTGCCGATCTTCTGGCATTGAGCTCTAAACTACTAGCTCCCCTGCTTTTGAGTAGTCGTCGTTCTTCTATTAATTGCCATGTCTGTGGTGTCCAGTAGTATAATTTCCATGGGATGCCTGGTTGCCTGCATTGCCATGGCCGGTAGTCCATTTCACACTCCCAGTCCCGGAAAGCTCAGAGCGCCGATCGCTACTCGGGTCGTCCGGCGTTGGCATAATATTTATCGTACTTTCCATATTCTTTCCTCATCACCGTAACTCTCATGGGATAAATAATGTAGTAGTTTCCCGTTGCTTTCTACATCGCGGTATTATAGCCTCCGTGGTTATAATATTCCTGAAGTGAACCGGTTCGGAAATTAACTTCCTTGCGCTTCACACAGGTACTGATGGTTACCGCTGCCCTCCATCAGGATCCAGGCACTATGCCCCTGTGGCATGCCTCCTCCGCTGGTTCAACCGTACTGATAGTTCCTATCTCCGCTTTCACCACCGTTGAGGTCTTCACCCGTAACCCTGGGCACGGGATCTATGCTATACCCCATAGAACTGGGTCCCCACTCACACTTAGTCATCATCTCCCTCCGGCCTACTGAAGGAAGAAATGTCCAGCCCCGCGACGTGGACGCGTTGAATGGGTATTACCCCAGTGAAGAACAGAGAATGTTACTCTATCCTTCCTGGGGCCGGGTTAATGGTCTTGTTTGAGGCCAAGACCAAGGCCTAATATTATGATACATTATGATAAAACACATGCGCGAAAAAACAGTGAAGAATTATTATAGACCTGTTATCTCAGAGCATCCCTTTTCCTGCCCGAATCGTTTGAAAATATTTCCTTCTTTCACTAAATAATTAAATTAAATTATCATTTACACAAATATAATATGAAAATATAATTTCATATGAACCTAGATCCAATTTCATATTGATATGAAATTCCTAATTAGCTAAATTGCAATACAAAATTTGCAATTTGTAATCCACAGATTTTTTTTTTTTTTATAGTGGGAATGCATTTAGGCTTACCCAGGGCACTCGGGGAAAGAGCCCTGGGTTATGTCGGACTCACCCTGCTGAGTGCAGGGACCTACCGACTAAACTCCACTGTGTTCCGCCGTGCCGCTATATTGACGGGGCCGCGGGTATTCGGTAGAACCGCGTCCGCACACCCGTCAGCGGCAGCCTATCTCCAGGCCCAACGCGAATGTGGCGGGAGGCCGCCAGGTCTACCTTCCTGGGGGGCGGCGTGAGTGGAACACTTCTCACGCCGCCTCTCCTCACCGGATGATGGATTATATCCCCGTTCCACCATCAAACCAATGGGGATTATATTTGCCAGATTGTAATAATAAATTTTAATCTATACATTATTATCCCACTGTCCTCGCCATGATTCATTTATTTTAATTAAAACCGCAGTATAAATTACAAAATTAATCATATAAATTTATATAAAATTAATCATGATTAGTGATTTTGTTGTTTTGCGATTTGGAGTCATTTGGTGAAAGGAAGTTTTTATATAAAGGGGTTTCTCAGATTGCTTACTTTTTACCTTATATTTTTGTGAGTAGGTAGTAGAGAAAGATTATAAAAATTTTAAATTTTCCTCTGATATGACTATAGATAACAATCATGAACACTGTATTTTCTGGTGTTTGATTTTACGCGAGTAATTTTAACAGATTTTAAACGCCATTTATTCATCGTTGAAACATCGGGATAATAATAATAAATCGTGTTTAAAATCCGTTAAAATCTTTAATATCAAAATCACGAACACATCAGGTAATGACTCCTACCATACTGATAAACTAAAGACAGATTTTAATAGGTAACATAGAATTGCAATAGCAAGTAATAGATAGATACCACAGAACCCTTCTCACAATGCCGATTAGAATCAAACATACAAACACAATAGCTTCTAGAAGATCTCATCTTTAACAATACAATGCAGTTTGCACTACGAACTGTATTCATACGAAATCTATGTTAAATCTAATCTATTTTATAACTAAGATCTCACCCTGGTTTTGCTTAGATTTTTTGTAAGGTTAATAGCTATAATGCAAGCTCAGACAAATCCAACAAAGAATCCATTTAACCTTTCTCGAATTATAGGTAAGTGTTCTAACTAGAAAAAAGACGTGTGGCATTCGGGGACTGCCGCGGTAAAGCTATTGCATAGCATGCCTTCAAGCCACACCTCCGCCGTGCCCGTCGGAGTGGGGAGCGTGAGGTTTTTTCGTTACGGAATTTCTGGATTCGGTCCCCGCGCTCAAGGCCCGCGATAGAAGCTATGCAATAGCTTAAAAAAATTGAAATCGAGTTTAATCTAACACAAATTTACTTTAATTTATATAAAAGTATTCCAGATTAAAAACTTTTTTGTCCAGAATAGTACACGAGTTAAGAAAACATTAGTTTGCTTTTAGGATTTGCTTTAGTTTTAACCATAGAGATCTAGAGAGATGCCAATCGCTTGCGCTGAGTACGAAACCGTGTCTCATAAAAAATTTACGCACACAACTGCAGTAAACAAAATCAAAACAATACTTCGCGTTGTGTGCGTGTCATCACACAAAAATATGAGAGCGACTATTCGTTCGCACACTAGATTGTAATTGACGTACGTATACAGCACCGCTATAGTTTGTTCTCTTTTTGTACATATTGCTGCGACACCGGCCCCGCCCCCTAACCATATCTCCCTTTAGTTTCTGTGATCTGTGGTTTTAACTATAAATGTGGCTCTACGCTACAAGCATGCTATTTCCAGTTGACAAGTTAGTCTGTTAGTTACGTAACAACCGAAATAACTTGTTTTAATCGTATTTAATGCAAGATAGTCGATGTGGCTATTATTGAATACTTTTAATTATTATGAATAAAATAGTGAGAGCTTAATGTAATTTATATATTGTATAATATAGATAATAGTACCTATATTATAATCAGTCAGTATTGAATATTCATTATAGATGAAATATTTAAATATTTCTCATTCATTTTCAACTACAACCAACAACCAAAGCCAAACCATACCCATACCAAAACCATACGTACCAACCCTCTAGCTCGAAACCTGTTGAAGCCCAATTACATTAGTCTACGTCTACACTAAGTTAATAAACGAAAGTCATGTTTGTTACACTTACACCCATATTACACCACTTAAAACCCAACAAAAGTTGAATGCAGTGACTTTAGTATAAATTGTTCCATGACAACTTCCACCTCCTTCGCCAATTTTCGGCATCGATTTTATCTTTGAGAGACACTGACACAAATTACGCTGTCACAAACAATATGTCATGAAACACGTCGTTACAGAAAGAAATGTTTTGATCAATGTTTGTCTGTAAAAAATAATGTGATAAACAATTGTGGTTATGTGCTGGTTGGTTGCGAGATGATGATATTCCTTTGGTACTTGGTATCGAATGTTTGGACGTTTATTCGATGTCATACAGAGAACACGGGAGGAGTCAGAAAGTAAGAAAGATAACCACTTGTAGAAATAAATTGTTGCGGTTTTGGATCCTGGTAGAAAAAAGGAATTATCAAAATTTTTACAAATACAAATCGGTCACCCATGTCATGATATTTTACTTCTTTATGAGGATAATTGAAAAATAAAATATCTTCTGTGCTTACTCTTTTATATTTTATCACATTTGGCCTCAAAAGAGAAGCCTGTCTTATCATCTCAGAAGATTGACTATAAAGCTATGACTCCTCAAAATTTCTACGCAGAATTTACTATTTCAATTCAGAAAATCAGTAAAAAAAATCTGTTTAATTGTTTATAGCCCAAAGTTATTATCTTGTAGACTATACACATAATACCGTTATATTCAGAAATTTATAGTAATTATATCATCAGGTGTAATATTTTAAGAGCAATTAACAAGAAATAACACCAATCATAGAACAAAATTTTAATTATTCAGATTGTTCATTACGAATTCAAACTACAGAATATTTAAACAAAATTAAATGTTTAAATCCATAGTTACAATCCTTCCTAATATTAAAAAAGCGAAATTGTTTTTATTTATTTCACACCATAACGATATCAAAGATATGATTTTTCTGTTTGGATAAAGTTAGGAGGTTCGAAAGTGATATAGGCTACCTACTTTTTACCGCCTTACAACACCTCACTCCCATCTGAATTTTCTACTATACGGGCGCAACACAGAGAGAAAAGCTTGTTATCGCGTTAAGACATCCCAAATTTTCCAGATAAAACATAAAAGATTATACATAATACATTAAAATATAGGAATAGATTAAAAGCACCCATTATAATAAAATCTTCTTCCAGGTGGAAGCAGAAGGAGGCGCGCAGAGCTCATCGCCTGCCCTGCCCCTCTGCCCCTCGGGCAAACCTGATGTTGACATACAACCCCTACTTGGAGAAGGTGAGTTCTAAATGATACGATTATATTGCCTTGATAAGGTAACTGATATATTAAGTAGAGTTAAATTGAAAAAAAGTTGATAAAAAGGTTAATATTGAATTTATAATATTATGTGGTGACGTGTGGTGGTCAGATTAAAGTATTAAAGTTTGTTAAATAATATGCTGAGATGGTAATGGAAATACGAGTTTGATTAAAGTTCCTTTTATTTGAATGGACTTATGATTGCACCTGTCGCGTGTACGTACAATACAATAATATATAGAACTTGCTATGTACTACATTGGGATAATTATTCGATTTCAAAGTACATACTTCCAAATTTCTAAAAATATTTCGCAATGAAAGTTTGTTTCTTGACCACGTATTCTAAATAAAAATTTAATGTACCTCCTTTTACTCTTATAAAGACAGTTCATAAAATGAAATTAATATTAATACCTACAATGGCATCCATAGCCAGTCATTAAATAATACATCAACCACTCAAGATCCTAAATTAATGTAAAAGAAAATATTTGAATTGCTAATCAAGGAGAAATCTCGGAAGGTGGCGTTTTAGCCAATAAAAGGAACATCGTAAGTTGAAATTCCAGTCGAAATTTATTTATTTTTTTGCAAACTTAATTCGTAGGGATGATAGATATGAAAGTCACACGGTTATGAATAATTTTGTAGAGATGTTAAGAAGTTTAAACAATGTATATTGATATTATAGATACCTCATAAAAAGTTAGACTTGAGGTGCTTACATCAAAATGATATCAATCATAATTCTCAATGTGTCGACGCACGGTGTATATGTACCTATATATCGAGTGTAGGTATGCATTGATTTTTGATCCGTGCCGTCATTGGATGTATCAATCAGCTTCAATCCTGAACTGTCTCCTACACTTATTTATCCAGAAGACCTAAACAATACAAATGCTTACCATGGAACATTTAAGCTTAAGAGTTTTTGGGTCAGATCTATAGTCTTCAGACAATAGTCCCTATAGAATTTGGCTCTTACTAGCCAAATATGACCACTCACTCTTGTGATCAAGCTCTAGATGCAACTGTTGAATATAGAATACTTCAGACTTGCAATCCTATATCAGCATACTGCCCTAGAATAAAATACTGTAGAAGAATAAATTGATATTCTATACTCGCCCACTCTGGTGAGGACACTTCATTAATGTAATAACTTTGAGCTACATCTAGGTTGTTCCAATGGCCACTGATCAATACTGTATACATATTTTTTATGGACATAAGAATTTATTCTTGGCGTAGTATTGAGTAAAAATACAAATTATTAGATTAATAGAATCTAAACTTTTATACGAAATATACCCCCACTTTGTTTGGAATTTAGACAATTGTGTAGGATTCTCTGAAATTTATCGGGCATTAATATATGCCATCTTCTACGAACCCGGTTTAATAGAGATGCGAGAATTAGTCAATATACGTGTTCCGTTTAAAAACATATTGCATATACATCGCTTTCGAGAAACATACCTCAACCAATATATTTCCTCAATTTCGAGTTCCTCAAATTGGTTCGCTCTGTTACAATGCTAGGAAATTGAAAATTTTTATCATTTTTGCAGTTAATTAAGACGGGTATAGGTTGTTCCGCGTAACTGCATTCATTGGAAAGCTTTTGTGTTACATACGATATAATATTAAGACATTTCAGACAATTAGAATTGCTTAGATTTCAAAGCGTTTATGAAGATTATTATATCTAATGATGAATGAATGAAGGAAAAATTTCCTTTGTTGGCTTTTATTAAAATCTGGTGTAAGTAAACATTTAAATATTAAATAGTATGATAACACGATTAATATTCATGAAAGTATAATTCTCATGAAAGCTTTAATTAATCAAACTATACATATTTTATTTTATTAAGTAGACTTAGGTATTGAAAGTCTTATTCGGATGAATTAATATCACTCGAAAATGTTAACTTTTCAGCCTGTTTGACATATGCGCAATATTAGGTTTGAATTAATAATTTTTCGTACTAATTTATGGCACTTCAGTGAGAAGAGAGCGAAATAAAATTTAAATGTAAAGTACCTACGTCGCAAATGTTGATAGTAACTTATTTTGAAAAGCAAGTTCATATATAATTTCATTCGTGCAATGTTGGTTGCGGGGGGATTATAAGGAAACATAATACAGTAAAAGTTAACATTCAAATTTGCTATGTTTTGCAAGCACTCCTGTTGAGCTTAAACTTTGCCTTTTGTTGTGTTTGTACTGATGTAACTAGAGAAATACTAAATATTAATTTGGAAATGGACAGAGTGAGATCAAAACTGGGGTCGCCATTTAAATAATTACATTTTAAACAAGAACAAAGGTGGTGTTAGTATTTGTTTAGACATTGCACACTCAAAGGGGTTGCGCCCGGCTCGTTACATTAGGTTCGTACATTAATGTTATTATTCCTTCCGTATGTTATGTTTTGTAGATGGGCGAATCTCAGAATATCTACCTTATAATTAAATAATTGAAAATAATTAATTTACATAATGAATGACTTATTAGAAAAGATATCTCGTATGTAGTTAATATTGTCTCACTCTACTGTCTACAGTCTACTAATTAACATAATTCTTTACTATTATAAATGTCTTGTACTTACCAATAGTTAGCTTGTATTGATCTTCGATAACATTAGTTCATATAATATGAAAATCACGAACCATATTCTTTTACTTTTGACACAATAGTTCTTCCACGAAAGCCGAACAACACCAGCACGAGCACACATTTTTAAACGACTCAATCCATTTAGCACAGATACTAGTTCACGTGTCCTTCAATTGCTCATGTAATCTAGGTTTTAAGTGCTCAAACGTGGAAAGATCTACCGTTACAGTATTCGTTACCACGCATGAAATAGTGCACATTTCATATTTAAACATTGAAATCCCGAAAAATGGAGCGTGCTCCTGCTTAATCTGAGCAATCGCGCTGTGTCAATATTAGATTTACCTGTAGCAGGTAAACTGCGTTGATCAGATGGCATTCACCAACTATCACGTTCAACTGTTGAATAAAAGAGACGTTCACGTTGTGAGAGAATATTTTCAATGTCACAGATTCTTTGAACATTTTTACACGTGCGTTTGAATATTCGGGTAACAATTAGCTGCCATAGAACAGTTACAAATTACTAACTGGATTTTAATTTTAATCCAGACATTTTATGTAGAAATTTCCCTTTATTGTATAAAGATGTGTGATACCATTTGTTGAAACAAAAACAGTCCACGGGGCTTAAGAAGCTTTCTTCTTCATTACTTTAAAGCACCAATATTTGAAACGATTCATTCTTAAACTTATATTTACTAGTAGTACATGTATTGCCTTGTATTCTCGTTTATTTGGATTTTAGATTAACTGATAGTCGTCTGTAGATTTATCATAGCTACTGAGAAAAATAAGGTAAGAACAATTGCCGTCACAGGCTTAGAGCATTCGCGTTAGCAGAATCCCTACTTCTTAATAATTAACTCTATTTCAAGCAAAATCACTGCACTGCTTAGTTCCACATAAGTTTAATAAGTACAGAACGTGTCATTTCGCTTCGCTCATCACAAGTGTGTTCGTAAAAGCAGTACCAGCATCAAATATTCAGTGATTAAATTCCGCGAGCTAGTATCGATGGTATCTAATGGAAATAAATTTAATTTGAGAATTCTCTTTCAGTATCGGATACCTATTTTCAGCGATATGTCTCTAAGTAATATGTTTTAAATGAAGGGGTGATTTTTGTTGGGTAGATTATAATTGAATGGATGTTGTAAACGTAATTGAAGTTAGCAATTCGTAGCTTTGGTTGTTTTGGATTACAAACTGGACAAATATGGGGTGCCTACCATTTTAATAATATTATTCTTATATATAATTTTTAACGGTTATGCTCGTTACATTATGTTCTTACTACGTACGTAGAAGGAGGAGTTTAACTATAAACAATGTGACACGAGAATTTTATAGATTAGATAATAAACCGACCTCTTTTTTGTTGACAGTAAAGTAGCAATTCCTTAAAAACTTATGTACTATTTATAGCAATGGTCTGACGTGAACGAAGTCACGGGCGGACAGCTAGTTTAGTATAAATTGAGAGCTATTGTGGCTACAATCAGAGGCCGGCGCACAAGTCAGGAAGCGGTGTTGGCCGTCTTTTCTATATTGAGAGGCGGGAAATGCACTGCTCTCGATATTCATTTCACTTTAGCTTCTTCTTGCTCCTTTTATTATATTTTATCTGACTAGCTTTCCGCCTGCGGTCTCGCCCGCGTTTTCAAAGAAAAACCAGCATAGTTCCCGTTCCCGTGGGATTTCCGGGGTAAAACCTAGCCTATGTTGCTCAGTGAAGATGCAGCTTTCTAATGGTGAAAGAATTTTTGAAATCGGTCCAGTAGTTTATGCGTGAAAACCATACATACATACATACATAATTAAAAACCTTTCCTCTTTATAATATTAGTATAGAATCAATAAGATTCTAGGTATCTCATAATAGCTATTTTATTTATTCTGTAGAAATACCTTCGCCGTACAACTAATGATTAGTATCGTTTTATCGAAGGATATAGATGCAAAGAAGATCAAGAGATTTACTTTTGGATGACTCATAAAACATTTTAATTGTTTTATGTTTAACATTACAGCCAAATTATTTCGCACATCTCTAAGATGTATTCCGAACAATTTTATCGTGACACATTAAGCGCCTGTAAATTATCTTGTTCATATTTAAGTTCCTTTCAAGCCAAAGAAGCATGAATTAACATAATTCACTGTTAAAGACGCTAATAAATTACGTAAACCAGGAACGTTACTATACAATTCGGCTCAACAAATCACTGAGGAATTTTTAATATAGAACCCAAATAAATCTCTAGCTGATAATTTGTTATAATCGTAAATAACTGCCTCCACTCCACAAGTATTTAGAACGAATTACTGTTGAACTAAGTACTGAGGTAAAAGTAAAATAGCAATAAAAACATGGTTAAGTAGTTACTAATTATACATTGGCTTTTATACTCCGTCATTTTTATGTTAATATTTATTTTATGAAATTCTGAAGAGTTCAAACGACACATGATGAAGCCTTCTACCAACATGTTACTATTCATATTCTAAACTATCTGCGCTTCGCGGTTTCACCCGCGTGGCTCCGCTACTGTTGGTCTTAGCGTAATGATATATAGCCTATAGCCTACCTCGATAAATGGGCTATCTAACACCGAAAGAATTTTTCAAATCGGATCAGTAATTGCTGAGATTAGCGCGACAAACAAACAAACAAACTCTTCAGCCTTGTAATATTAGTATAGATGAAGCTAGGTGCTATGAAACATTGATTAAAAGTACATAATGTGATATGAAAAATATTGAAAAGTGCGTTGTATCAATAACATTGGAAAGAACACAAAGGCCTGCGTGTTTAATCTCGTGAGTGATTGGTTCACAATGTCATCGGGGATTTGTTAAAAAATTGCCTGTTTTTGGGATGACAGTGGAAGTTTTTACGTAATAGATAACAGGAAGATATTGTTGTTGTGTGGGTGCAAAGCTCTAATGTGTTTTCTGCCTTGTCGATAATGAAGGTTGAACTGCTTTGGTTTAAAAATATAATCTGTGATAAAATATAATGTATGTGTAATGTGTATGTGTAAAGTCGCATGTGTATTCGGATTTAGTTCATGTCGATATAGTTGTGTATAATAGAGCTTAAAACTTAATGACAATAATATAAATTGAAGTTTGAACTTGATATAGTTACAAACACTAGTCGATATTATAGTACTTCTGCTCAGTTAGCTAGCTAATCACATGATTTATAACCGTAATTTCTAGCATTTTAACCAGTTGTATCCTTCTAAAGATTACTAAATAAAATACGGTTATACACAGGGTGTTGTCTAGTTTAACCGTTCAAGGTTTAAACGGTGAATAAAACGCAGTGGCTTAATTATTCCACTTCAATAATGTGGAGGCCCGTGGCTCGTTAACATACGGGTTAGGGGTAAACAAGTAGCCGCTGTTTATTCACAAACTGTTGGCTGTTCACAAACATTGTGTAATGATGGTGTATCGGAAGAGTTAATCGGCGCTTGATAGTGGCTGAACTTCGTTTTTGACGCGTTAATGCCTAATAGGGTAAGCGAGGTTAAAGCAATGATGTAGATAGGTGATGTGAATTGGAAGTTAATGCTTGGAGTTAAAGCGAGGTAATAATGATGTAGGTGGTGTTTATTATAGAACTGCTTGTATAATAACTGTATGAGAATCAGTTTTGGCAAAGCAGGGTTTAGCCATTCAATGTTTAAAGGCTCACTACAATAGCAAGCGACTTTTATTCCATATCAGCAATTGATAGAATTTAAGTAGGTATTCTGTAAAATAATTATAATAGCTTTGCATTCATCAGAACGTCGATGAAAATCATCAGATTTGAGACACCATAGTGAAAGTTTTAAAGAATTACTTAACATGTAACAAGACTGCTTATTTATTTTATTGAATGGTATTTAATATCGTAACATCAGATGTAATAAACACCTCTTATTCGTGTATCGCATTGATAAAAATAACATACGATTTTATTACCCCACCCGCATCAAGTACATGAATTAAAATTACCATAAACGGGCCAATTTTACCTTCGCTACGGAGTTGTAAGATGAGAATAGCACCAGAATAACCATCGTGTTATCGTCAAAGGGCACCTTACGATCGCTCTGTACGACCGGCCTGGGTAAAGGGCCAGGTAATTGTGTAATACGAATCTTTTTATATGCCCTAAATTGTTGTAACTTTACACCCTGTATACATTAGCAGCGAGCGTGGATTTTTATTGGCGTTGAATGTGGATTTTTGAATGGTTGTGATGTTGGAAATTTATTTTAATGTAGGTGATCGTTTGGGTAGTATAATCTTGTAGAATATAAGGAAAGTATTTATTGTTCTGGTCGCAATACAGAAGTTATTAAAATGGTGTCTGTTTCTATAATCAGCTACATATCTATAAAATACATTTGTCGCGACTTATTTAACTTCTTAATATTTTTGTTTCAAATTTCAATACTTCCCCCAGAAATATCACTAAATACCCTTTTCAAAACTTATTCTATCAATCTTTAAACCTAAAAATAGATTAACCAATCCTTCAGTTCTAATTCAAACCTTCAAATTATCCAGCAAATTTGTTCATGCGTAACTATTAGACGTCGTATTCGATGGGTAACTCGGATTGCTCCACCTCGGCCACGTTATTAGCTACCCGACTATTAACTGAATGGAAATTGGATGATTTTACGTTTCACATTTCACGTAGGTACATATTACGCAGTACGTGACTACGGGATGACGGGGTGTGACATTGAAATTCAGTGCAACTGTAATTGAATCCCTGGGTCTGAATATTCAGTTCAACCCTATGATATATAAAAAAGCTAGATACGTTACCCGCTCTCTATTTTGGCAAGGAAAAACTCAGCTAAGTGCCCGAGTTTCACTTAGTCACGCACCATTCAGCGTCGTGGCTGGACGTTCTTTTTATATTTTAATCGGCAGTTGTTATTACGAAGTACATGAGTGAGACATGTATTATGTCTCGTGCGGGAGAGTGAAAGAGAGAACAACTGTATTGGTGATAATGCGTTAGTAAGTAGGTATGTATTAATTACGCTGTTTTTTAGTGCAATGATGTTGGCGTATGCCGCGTCTACTAGTATAATAGGTCATTGGTTCAACCTTGTAGTTCATATATACAAAATATGATATTTATTTGATTGTTCAGTTCTATAATCTATTATGTTTTATATTTTGGATCTTTCTATATCGAATAACTAAAAAAGTTATCGTCGTCAGCTTTTACCCTTGGCTACAGAGTCATTTATCAAATATTATATTGTGTGCAGTTTTCAAAGTCCCTTAGCTTCATGGCATAACTTAATCTTTACAAAAAAGCAAGGTAAAGTACCTTGCTCGTTCTTTCAAAAGCAAGGTACTTTTCAATAGAACTAGCATTAGCTTGAAAAAGGGTAACAATTTCTTTGTTCAAAAATCTCGAAAAATCTTCAATGGATTTTGTTGTGGTTTTCTGCATTATAAAGCATTATTTCGGCTTAAGATCTAAGCGCATGTTTCATAAAATCGGGATTAGCGTATCCCCCATAAAATTACTAAGTACTAAACTTGCAATGTCCTCAATAGACAATCTAAAGCGTTGTTCCATACTGAAGTTTCAGCTAATAATATTACGACGAGTAGCGCTCAATCTTTGGAATTCCTAGCAAACATAATTATTAATAATTCCCCTATCGTACAGATATCGTCGAACGACATTCGCGAAACTTGAAAGGCGTTTTCTTGTTTGTATGGGATATTTCAATTTCGATCGGAGCACACATTGTGTGGTTCATTCATTCAAATTTAGTCAATAGTCTTTGTACAATACTTCCATTGACTGGCTTTACGTTGAATACGGATTTGTCTCGCGTCTGAACAATGGTCGCGTTTTTATTTGGTACCGCGGGACCCAAATGGATCATACATTATGGTTTTATTTGCGAATGTTACGATTGAATGATTACAGGTATAATTTTATGAGATGCTTGGTTATGGTGGACTATTCATTAGACATTTCCTTTATTTTTTATCAGGTTTCTCACTGACGTAGGTCGTGACATCGAAAAGGCATCGTTCTAGAAAGGTACTGAAGCTTCGAGTGTTAACTGATCCTTGAATGGACCACGAACAACCTTTTCCATTTAATTTTAAATTTAATTAAGAGCTACGTTACTATTGTTGTGATATTAAATTCCACTTGATTAGACAACTAATAAAGATAAATGAAATACAACATTCCCTCACATGTGAATTGTCTGACACAAGCTAATTAAAAGACTATTTTCACCCGTTCCCTTTCTTTGCAACTTTAAATTTGAAAAGTTCCTTGATTAAATGTTTAACACGCTGCGAACAAACGACTCTCACCTTAAGCGTCGTGTATTTATCTTTTTCTTTTAAAAACAAAATAGATGGCGATGGATTACACATTTGGATCAGTATATTATCATCATCATCAGCTCTTATATATGCCCACTACAAGAATACAGTATTTCTTATAAGTGAAACAAAAACTTTGGTCTGCTTTTAACGATAATTGCCGGACAGAGAAAATTGGCCCACTAATTGAAATCTGGCACATTTATAGAGTAGGTATGTTATAGAAAATAAAGAGTATATTTAAAAAAAATGGATAAAAAACATTACACGCGCTTATATACACACTTCTCTCTTGTTTATTCTTCATGTTGAATTCTGACCACTGGGTAACCAGTAACCCCTAGTTTGATCAGTTAAACGTATTTGAATTTACCTATTTGTTACTGAAATTTGCCACACTTATTATTGTAGACAATAAGAAGACGGCTAAGACAAGCAGTATAGTATATCCTACTAATATTATAAATGCGAAAGTTTGTGAGGATGGGTTCATGGATGGATATTTGTTACTCTTTCACGCAAATATTACAGAACCGATTACAATTAAATTTGATACGTAGGTAGCTGAAGACCAGCTAATTAGACGTAGGCTATACTTTTTATCCCGTAAATCTTATAGGAACGGTAACTATGCGGGTTTTTCTTTTAAAACGTAGCCGAAAACGCGGCCTAAATCGCGGGTGGAAAACTAGTTCAACCATAATTATTAATTGTTCTTCTCCCTGTAGACACTGGAGGCGACCCTGGCGGCGGTCCCAGCGCAGAAGACGATGAGGACGACGAGAAAAACTGCTGCGAATCCTGCATCAAACTCTGCCCAGGGCCAGTACAAGAACTCTGCCTCTCCCACCGATTTGACAACCTGAACGTGAGTATACCTATTCTTAGATCTTACCTATAGAGGTTGTAAGGCTGAAATCTGCTAGGGAAGCATCGTCACTATTATCCTACTGATTTTATGAAAAGGAATCCGAAATCTGCCTGCGGCATCATCATTATAAGGAAAGTTTCATGTCGATGTGGGTTTGCTTATTGTTAGTGTTTTTTGGGCAATAAAAATTTATAATCTTGTGACGATCAACGACTTTGCTTCACTAATATAATTATTATTATGTGACTGATGATCATATTATAATTATAATTAACTATTAACGTTTTGCGAACTATGGAACTACTAAAATTCAGCCGTGTAATTCCAAAACCGTCGACTGGACAAAATTACATGCTCGTTCAATGATCAAAAGCGTGGAATATTCGTTTGATAATACTAGAAATGTTCTAACATTTCACTTTGACGGTAATATTGGATAATATCCTTTGATGCACGTTTCGATTTTCCGAAACGCGTCACTGTATTATGCATCGACGTCCACAAAATGAGTAAATGACCACATTCGAATGATATAATTGTCTGCGTGTGGGTGTATCGCTTCCATATCAGAATTCGGTTACTGATGCTCAATATTGTAGCGAAAGTCAATATGTGCGGTTTAAATTTTGTATTAGGTTATTTAGGGAGTGTAGGAATAATAATTTTATGTCGAATGTCTCCATATTTTGTATATAAATATCTCATTAAGTATTTAATGGATTGATAGAATGTGAGGACAAAATTTTTGTTAAAATGTACTAAAAGCTTAGATTATCTAATTTAAAACTATGTTAAAAAATTAAAATAGTGAATTTGGTGTTAGTGGCTCCCGCTTGAGCAAACTTCAGCAAATTAGATTGAGGTCAGATTTGACCTTGCTTAAGAATATATTACAGAATAGTAGACAAATAGTAATGAATACCTTTCCAATTTTTACAAAAATTTAGTTTTAACTGTATATATTTTATATCATATAAAATGATTATTTTTTGCTGAAATCTTATTTCCATGTTGATTAATTTTCTCCCTATTAGTATTAATTTACACTCCGTAATTTCAATTAATATTTTACGTTCGTTACGTTATTTTAATTAAAATTATTAAAATTGAAACAAAAAGTTTCAATTATAATAAATAAATAATGTTTCAACAATCAGTTAATACCCACAAAATTGATAATAAAAATTGTTGGCATGTTGTCGGCCGTTGAGGGTTTATGACCCATTAAATTAAATTACATTATATCAACACCATTTATTGGCGTAATAACATCAGGAAATGTTAATATTATTTCATTTAAAATGAATTTTGTTGTGAGTTTGAAAAATGGAAGTAAAAGAAGTTCTAAGAAGCCTGAGAGAAGAAATAACGATTATTTGCGTTATTAAATCACCAGATTTATTTACAACAACCAACCCTTGGTTAACCTTATATTTTACTATAATTTTTAACGTTAAAAGTTTCTAAGGGTTTCTACAAAATTGCTGGACACATTTTTAAAAAACTTGTTTGAATATTTAAATTATATTAATACTAGGTTTCCGCCCGCGGCTTCGCCCGCGCAGTCAAAGAAAAACCCGCATAGTTCCCGTTCCCGTGGGATTTGCGGGATTGCGTCATTTTCCCGGGATAAAAAGTTGCCTATGTCCTTTCTCGGGTATCAAAATATCTCCATACCAAATTTCATGAAAATTGGTTCAGTAGTTTAGGCGTGATTGAGTAACAGACAGACAGACAGAGTTACTTTCGCATTTATAATATTAGTATGGATCTAGAATTTGTTATATTTCGTATATAAACTTTCTTAACAAAATACGACTCCAATAGATGAAGACGTCATAAAGCAGACTTGTTGTAATTCAGCTGAAGCTTCAAGATTCTTCAGACCTTTAAATAACAGGTTTAATTAAAAGGGAGTAATAATAATGATATTTATGAGCTGCTAAACAAGGATTACACATGTATTTACTTTAAATGTTATTGCGTCTCTTAAAAGCTTCCACGGGTATGAAGCTGTAAATGAAGACATTTTAATATTACATACGAGCTCCTCTTCAGTAATTTAATTGTGCATTATTAATTGTTTCTCGAAGATGTTAATGTTTGGTGTTGTATATCTAGAAGGTTGTGCTACTTAGTGAAGTAGCTTTCACATTATTTTATGGAGTTCTAGATAAGAGGACTATTCAGAAAAAAAAGACTAGATAAGAGAAAAAGAGACTAGAAAGACTTTATTGAAATAAGACCTAGATAAAACTAATTATTATTCTCGGGAGTAAATTAATAGTCAACTGAGGCGGATCCTTAAAAAAAGTCTCGTTCGAATTGAATTTCGAAATACACGTTTTCCTCGCAGGTGAAATACATAGGATATTCAATTGAAAAAAAATATCTGCGAATATCCAATTCAAAAAGATTCCTATATTAAGCCTTTGAAATAAAACCAAACAGATTCATCAAAGGTAAACCCTGCGCTTTAAATAAAGCCCGCGCGGGACATAATACAAAAAGTTTGCACAATCAAACTGTCCAACATTATTCCGTCGCCCCACTTTGTTTTGCACACGCGGCTCTCAAATGATGAGAGTTATCCAAGTTTAAATGAATTGTTCATGCCTCAAAACCGATAAAGGTGCGTGACGTGTTTCTCGAATGAGACTTAGGGTGCTTTTCTACCAATAATATAAAAGGGAAATGTGTCGTGCGAGGACGTCTACCTGTGCTGTTAAAATGTGTGAGGGTTTCCACCAAAGCTGTGCGAGGAAAATGTGTCGTGCGAGGATGCGTTGCGAAGCTGTGAAATGTATTGTTCAAAATTATTATAGAACTAATAAATATTCCTCGCTACACGTCCTCGCACATCTCTCGTGGAAAAGCACCCTTATAAAGATAACCTAAGATCGCGTCGAATGTAAACCTACCGTACCATGATGTCTTATAGCAGTATTACATCCAGCATGGAAAAAAGACAGCGCTATATAGCTCGTCTAGCGCCATCACTATCCCACACTGGAAATAATACTGCTCTATGACATCTTGGTACCCCCTCTGGTATCATTACTTCTTTCACACTGTGTCGTTATTTTTAGGGTGAAACGTGTAATGGCACGGTAAATTCAGCATAAATTTGACTCATGTTATGACACTGTGTCATACTTGAATTTTGTCGAAAGTATGACTTGTTATATGGGATCATGAAATGTGAGGATACTGCAATAGATTACTTGACTGTGGTTTTTATAAAATATGTTATAATAGCTGTGGCAGTTGGCATATAAATTCTAGAGCGGGTTGTATAAAGTATTAAAATTTGAGTTCAATCAATGCGAAATGTTTTCTTTTTGACAAGAACACAAGCCAAAATAACAATATTTTATTGTATTTTATTAATTTGTTAATAAAATTTATTCATATATTCCAAAAATCTGGTCACAGAGGTTATTATTCTATGACTAAGTAATCCGCCCGCCAAAGGCGACATAATTAAGGGACAAATATTTATTCCAATTATTGGTGTATGACTGGGTTTCTTTATTAGCTTTCTACGTAGATTATATTATTTTAAAAATGACATATTTCCCTTTGTTAATAACATCCCCGTTAAAAAGATTTAAATATAATAGTATGATAGACAAATCAAAATAATGTTAAAATGGTGAGTTAGGTTTTTTAAAATCTTCGAGTAGAAATAAAATTCAAATTTTAGGAATAACGTTTTTTGGGTTAATAACTAATAAATTATGCCAATTATAACACTCAAAGTAATCATATAATTTTAATAAAAGGTCTATAATTCTACGTCTATTTTATCAAAGATATTATTAAAGGAAATAAGTGACAATAGTCAATAGGGAAAAAGAAAAATATCTCTTCATTTAAGCTACAAACAGGGCGCGTAGGGATAATAATACAATCAAATAAATTGACTAATTATTGCTTCACGGTTTATGTCGTTTACACGTTGATTAGTTTTTGTTGTTCTCTCATTCCTCTGTTATTCTTTTTCTAATAATGTTATTATTAATCCAGTAATATCGTTTATATATTATCGTTATTTATTGAAGAGTTCTCGAGTCGTATTCAATAATATTATGTTAGCATTAAATTGAATATTCTAGGCTTTATGAATACGAAAGCAGTACAAATATTTAATATTTGTTACTCTCAATACTGTTAACTCTTTTTCGAAATACGTAACATTCCTTTCCACTTAGTACGTTTACGTGATTTTATTTTTAATAGCAACGCTGATATGTTTAAAGAGAATCATTTTTTACCAAATATTGTAATGATTTGCATTTAATTTGATGACAACGTTATTTTACATTTTACATGAACGTATAAGTAAATTATATAGTAGAAATGATGATTTTTTGAATTAGTAAATTATAGCATAAAAAATTTGAGGTTACTTTAAAGTCAATAAAATATCGAATTTATGACATGTACAGTAATCCAAAAGTAATAATGCGCATAGAAATCTTCGTCACTGTTCGGCAACTGTCATATTCCCGGAGCGTCCGAAGATGATATCTATATAGAGTGGTTAAATGCATTTTCTTCATGCATAATTTAGTCAAATTATATGTTTTGTGCTAAAAGAGATTAATATGTATTTGTAAGTAACGATTTTGTTTCGATAATTCCTTGTAAGTAAATTAGCGAGTATAACCCCACGATTGCGAATATATCTTTGTTGGATTGATTTACTTGGAAAATTTTATAGTACTTTTAAAGTGTCTTACTGAAACTGGTGTAATGATGGAAGAAAAGAAGGTTAAATAACACAAAATTTATATTGTATAAAATATGGTTTTCAAACACAGGTTTATATATTTAAACCATATAAATCTAATCATTAAAATCTCAGTTCAAAAAAATAAAAATAAAAACAATCAAAATCAGGGATTATCTTTATTTCTGACATTTTACGTACATCGGAACTTTCATTATGCTCTTCTTCATTTTCACTTTCCCTACTGCCATCACCTGTGTAAATCATTTCATCGATTAATTCAATTCACCTTTAAAAACAAAACCAAGAGGCAAGAAGGGTATGTAATAGCAGCTCTATATAATTCCACACAGAGAGAACACGTGCAATCACCACCAATATTTAAAGACGACTGACGTATTTTTGAGTTTTTTGACTGACAGGCTACCGTCACCTACCGCCCGATTTGTTTTTGATTGTGTATGACCGTGAATTGACTTCTATTTCTTTTGAACAAGGTGTAAAATGCAAGTGCGTTGTTTAGGGCTCTTACGATTCAATGATTCGAGTGTCTTCGGAAATACGACAATTAGCGAAGATTTGCATGCGCATTATTACTTTTGGATTACTGTATATGAACTTGATTTATTTTATTTGTGTTACACTTGAAAGCCATCTCGAAAACAATTTTACTTGTTGAAAATTTCCAATCTCGAATATATTTGATCACGCCGTTTCTGAAATAAAAGGAAATCGTTCCACATTTCATTGAACAGAACATGTAGGTTAGGGTTTGTCTTCGTGTCTTGAAACTACTTAAATTTTCTTGGCATCGTTTTATTTTGAAGATATTCGTGTAGTTTTGTGGTTCTTTATTTTTGTGTTTTTTATGAGTTATTGAACTGTCTCCAATATTTATATTTTGTGAGAAGAATAGCACAGTATTACTGAAGATAAAATATGGCGTGATTTACTCATAGTTTCTAACATGTCACACAAGAAATGTCCCAAACTATAGAGATGTTGAAATCTTCTTTACCATAATATAAATAAAGTTTTTAATTTTTTATTTGTCAAAGAATACCTTATCATGCTTCATAGATTAAAACTTGGATTATACAATATTCATCTAAACTTTATTCGATCCCAATTATAACTTCACTGAGATTTGCGCATCCATATTCTATAGGAAGTAACATTTATTGTTTTAGTTGGTTTCTCGTCTCCGGTATACAATATCGTCTCCAGCCTTTTGTGTAGTAATGTAAACAGAATCGTATCTCCGAGGGAATCCATGTTACACGATGTTTATCGACGTAAGGTTACCTGTACAAATACGAGTTTATACAATATACTTTGTGATCAGATGTGCATGAGACTTAACTTTTTGACTATATTATTTGCAATATATGAAGATGTGTTGTGTGTGTGTGTGTTTTCATTGTATATGGTTTTGGTATGATAATGATAGTTCAACCATCGATAAGTTAACAATTAATTAGCAAGGAAATAACTAAAAAATTTACACTGAAATAAACTACGTACCTAATAACTTAAGTATACATAAATAATTCAGTGGTATAAAAGGAACTTAAAAGCACAGAATCGAAAATTTTACCGAACTAAATTTTTTATCATAATAAAATGTGTAAAATGCAAAAATTTTAATGAAACTTCGTCGTGCTATTACGCCGTACAAATGCTTCGTTCGAGTAATTACTTAATTAAAGAGCGATTTATGTAATAAGCTCCTTTTAAGGGAACCCAGTCACCGCACCGTCCTCGAGACGGGAACGCTGTCTTTCCAAATTTACCGTATTACCATGAAATTCCCTGACAGCACCGAAACTTTCTTATTGTTATATTTTACCTTGTATAAAGAACGATATTACCTTATATTAAGAATCATTTTACCTTATAAAGTTTATTGATCAGGGAGAATTTCAAAGAGTTGATCAAGATGAAAGGTATGCAAATGGTTGAATTGGAACTCTTGCATTTGGTAGGATTTTATCACACATAATATAGCTGGGGCAATTATAAAATTAAGGGTTTTCTGTTACATTTGATAGTAATAAAATGAATAATTATTATTAGCACACAAATATTGTCTAACTTATAATCCTGAACAATACAAAGTATTTCATAAAGAGTTAAACATAAATTATTTAAATTTTATCGTAATGGTCATAGTATAAGAATCTACCTTTACCATGCACTGAAAATACAACGGCATAGAAGTAATATTCTCGTATCATTAAAATTGGAGCTTAATTGCATTATTGTCTTCTTCTTATCGCCTTTCATGTTTATTATTCAGCATACTAGAAAATTTTAATAAAATTCTTATTATTTGTTTATGTTTATTGAATTTCCACTCGATTGAATCCCTATGACGCGGCATAATGTCGTCTCGAACGGCAAATATTAGAATACTACAATTACCCTCGAGAGCGTGTGATGAGATTTACTCGTGAAAAAGGTGAAACAGCCGGAAATTTATTCAAAGAAAATTAATTTACAATTTTTCGGAAAGTCAATTTGGTGGCTATGAAGTCGAAAAGATTGGTAAATGTAAGCGTAAACGAGAGAGACTATGACGTCAGCTGTGAATCCAAGCTCGTTTTATATTCGCTCGAATCGTGTTTCATTTTTATGCAATTTCACCGTTTGTCGCGATATTATTAGCGGAGGAAAGTTTTCATTTGATGTAGTCTACGTGTAACGTGATTGTCGAGAATCTAATGCGGTATTTTAACATAAATGTAATAACAATAGCAATTGTTTCGTTAAAATCAAGTTTTAGCATTTTGTAGAATGTGAAATGTGCCTGATCGAATTTCATGTATGTTTAGTATAATATAAAATCGTATCGAATGCATGACTAGTATCTTTAATTGATCAATGACTCAGTGACTGACAGGATCAAATTTAAATCATGAAATGTTGTAACTATGTTTATAGAATGTAAGATAAGTTCAATTATAAATAATGAAGTGTTAGTTTTCATAAAAAAACATCCTCAATATTTTAAACTTAATACCGAAATTGGAAAATTAACAAGATATCCAAACAAATTGTTTTTACTGAGGCCTAAATTAACTTTGTACAAAAAAAATGTTCCTTACATACACATAGGTATTCAGATATTTAATAAAATTCCAAAAGACTTGCAACGGGTTCCTCTTCCAGGATTTAAAAATAAATTAATTAACTACTTGTTAGAGAATTGTTTTTACAACTTAAATGAATTTTTGTATAATATGAAAAATGTATAAATAATAAAAATAAATGTTTCAGTTTGAGTTTAAAAGAGCACATAAGTAGTAATAAAGATAAGGATGTAATTATTGTGGAATAATATTTACCAATTAATTGTAATGTGATTTAATTTCAATATTGTATTTAATTTCAATTGAGACAGTATTTGCATGTACATGTACATGCTTTAGACTAAGCAAAACATGATGAACAATCAAAATATTTTGACATCTGTTACGTCCCGGCCTTAATGGTCTAAGATCCGAATATAGGTCGACCTTCACCGGCGTGATAATAGAATGAGACCAATTTTATAATAAATGTAGTCTTTTAAAAAATCTATTAAAGATGGATTGACTGAAAAAATCCTGGACAGGATATTTTTAGTTAATTATTAAAAAAATCTTTTTATTTTTTTAATTATGCAGTGTTGAGACAATAATCAATTTTGTTATAAAACAGCGCTCATGCTGATATATTTTTTTTCTATCATCCCATCAAGTGAAAGTAAATGGTACGGACATGCCTGTTTATACCTGCCAACCTAGCAGTTTGTCCAGGTAAATATGAGAAAACCCTATGACTGCACATTCTGTAGGTTTCATACTTCAAGTCTATTATATTTTTTTTTATTATCTTGATAAGTACTGCAATTAATTAAAAAAAATATTTTTTAAAAATTAATTAAAATGTCCTGTCCAGGATTTTTTCAGTCAACCCATCTTTAATAGATTTTTTAATAGACTACATTTATTATAAAATTGGTCTCGTTCTATTATCACGCCGGTGAAGGTCGACCTATATTCGGATCTTAGACCATAACAGCAAACTGCTGACTACGCCGTTCGCATGGGAACGAAATGCGAGCGTGGTTTTGCTGTGTTAGCTTTTAAGACTTCTTTAGAATAATTATTAAAAATGTATAATGATTCCTTAACTCCGGTCTGCATCGAGCAGACATGTGTGTAAAAGTCTCATTTTAATTATTAAATGTAGTTAATAAAGTAAATCTAGTTTTTTTTGGGGCCTCCGGCTGTGGGAAATGTAATTAAATCATCTCTCTGTACCATGTTTTAAGCAAATAAATATTTTTTTTATTTTTTTTATTTTAGTTTTGCACATTAAATTAAATTATCCAATCGGAAAACAGTGATCTGAAAAAAGACGTGTGGCACTCGGGGACTGCCGCGGTAAAGCTATTGCATAGCATGCCTTCAAGCCACAGCTCCGTGCCCGTCGGAGTGGGGAGCGTGAGGTTTTTTTCGTTACGGAATTTCTGGATTCGGTCCCCGCGCTCAAGGCCCGCGATAGAAGCTATGCAATAGCTTAAAAAAAATGTTCCGTAATATTTTATTGGCGTTCCAATTATTCAATACGAAAACATTTTTTACGCTTTCATTCCTGAAATCGGAATATAGATAACTGAATTTAATATTCGTAGGCTTTCGAATGATAAATTGATCTAGATGGGTTTTATCTGAAAGTTAATTTTCTTTGTAATAACGATACCTACGTTCAGTTCTGGGAATATCTCGATAAGTGGGTTTGATTGTATAAACATAGTACTTGAAATTCGTTTTCAACACAATAAACGATATGATTATAACAAAAATATTAATTTTAATATCAATACATATAATATTCATGTTGTATTTGAAATATTATATACCTACTTATATTGTATGCATGGTTTTTGGATCGATGGATTTTACTCTACTTGCTTTAGGATACTAACTATTTTTTTAATAGTACCTATCTATAAAAAAGTAACGCGACGGAAGCCAAGGCAAATATGTAGTATAATTATATAAATTACATATAGATGCAATTAGAAACAACTGTTCACATCTCGTTAAATATTTTGGACAGCGAGATTAAACCTTGTTTCTCATATTTAGAAAACTTGTAAACTAAGCCCATCGCAAGTCCACAAACAATTTAATTAACTTCAAAGATGTTTTACATTGAATTTAACGTAAGATGGATTTAATGTCGAGTTCAGATATTATTTGAGCTTCTGGCAAAGAGGCAAGTTTGGTCAAAGGACGATTTGTTATTCTCCACTGCTTTGCATGTACGAAATTATTACAGTAAGAAAGAAAGAAAGAAAGAAAGAATTTATTTACCAAAGGCCAACAACAGATATAATAAAAGAAAAGAAATACAAAAACAGAGAAAGAGACAAAAGTGTGGCAGCCCTTTAGCAAAAAGGGGACCAACTCAGTATTTAGCTGTGCCATCAACAGCACAGCACTGATTTTCAGTGGCCCCCTTGTTTGAAGAACAGCTACAGACCGAAATAGAAGAATGGAAATAATATTAATAAAATAAACAAATATTACACATTATAAATATCATACATATAAGTAAAAGAAAATTGTATAGTAACGAGTATATAAAAAATTAATAAACATACATATAGATAAATACACACAAAAGAGAGATGCTACGTTTTACGGTAGGTTACGGTAGGTTTTAAAAATAAAATCAGCAACTTTAATTTTGAAGTTATTAATGCAACGAAGGTTACGTAAGGGTGGAGGCAAGTTATTACAACACTTCGTAGCATTATAACTGAAACTGCCTCTGAAAGCGGTTGTGTGATGTTTGGACACAATAAGTAGTACTTGAGACCTTCACTCAATTAATAACGATGCTCCCTTTGAATCAAGCATTTTACTATTAATGTACATATAATAATTATGTAGAGTTATTAAAAGCAACGTATTTATTCGCTCGGATTGTTCGTTAACACTGAAAATGAATATTGAAATAGCTAGGCATTTAGGAATCGTGTTACTCATGTTTTGAAAGGTTTGAGATTAAAACTAACTAGTTGGAATCAAGGATTAAAAACATTCAGCGCTTTGTAACGAAATATTGCGTATCGTCGATATAGACCGGGAGATATTGACACAAAATTTCAAGTCATTTGTAACAGGGTGGCGGTTCTACAGGGTTCTTAGTACGCCGGCGGCTTAGTCGCGTGGGCGTTAGTCGAACTCGTCGGAAAATAGCGAAAGTCAAACGATTTGTAACAGTATGGCACTTATTTTTCCTGTAAGTTTGAGGATCAACGAATATAAATACAAAATTTCAAAGATCTAGGTGTTGGAAATCTTCACTTATATAAATTAATTTTTCAAGTATGACAGCACTTTTTCCCCCTACTAGAAGTATGGCAAATATAATAATGGTCACATTTTATCAAATACTCTCCAAAAATACAAATGCAATACTGGTACAAAAAGTTTGGCGAAATAAAATTTTTTTGCAGATTTTCGGTGGTATGGCGACCATTTGGAATCGTCCGAAAAGTATGGCATGGCGATTTTCGTAAATGGCTGCACGACGATGGTTACCTGTGCAAAAGTTAGCCTGGTACAAATGGTTGAATAATTGTTTTATTTAAATCAACACATTCGCGTCGGTATGGCGGGCGTTACAAATCGTTTGACTTTCGCTATTTTTCCGACGAGTTCGACTAACGCCCACGCGACTAAGCCGCCGGTACCAGCGTTCACACCATCATTTTTCTTTTTGTCATTGCGTACTAAGACCCCTGTAGAACCGCCATCCTGTTACAAATGACTCGAAATTTTGTGTCAATATCTCCCGGTCTAATATTTTTGAAGGATAAATGGAAAAGCATTTGAAAAAAATCATTCAAGTTAACGTTTGTCGATTTATTAAGAGCTCGGTACAGTTCCAATTACTTTTATAAATCTTTTGCTGTTTTCATTTGATTTTCATTTTCTTTTAAATAAAATCGTTTTGACTTTTAAATAACCGTACATATAATAAAGTTACGGTTTACTGTGTGGTTAAGAATTAAAGGTTTATACAATTGTGAATTAATTGACTGAAAAGTTCAAGTGAATTACAAAACGGTCGGCTCATCTATTTTAAAGTGGACACGCAAATCGTTTCCAGAAAATACATTTACATCAACTTGATTTATATTGACCTATAACACAAAAAAGGGTGTACAGAAGGGCTAGTCAAAATATCGATTTCCATCAGGGGTAATAAACTTTTCAAGAATGTTTCGTTTACGGGTCGGCAGTTCCGTATTTACGGTGAGCCTTAGTGAGAAAGTATCGAGTTTACTCCTTGCAAAGATAAATAATTGCACACTTTGCTATGCACAAAACTTTTAATGCGGAAGTTATCCTTGTGGAGTACAGTTTTGTTATCGATACTTTAACAAGTTTAAGTTTGTTGTGAATTTTTGATGAGATTTAAGAGTTTGATTCAGTTTAATATGATAAAGATGATACATTGTCAGCTTTAAAGCAGAAAAATGTTTGTATTAAATTGATAAGACATGTTGTGTGCCTGTAAAATAAAGTAAGTAGATTAGTGTGATTGTATAAGCTTTTATTGTATGTCTATAAGAGTCGTCGTTTTTCAAGGCTTAATACCGACCTTGTATTGTTTTGGTCGATACGACCATTAGAGAAAGGTACATGTATATTTATTTGTTACAAGTTAGTTACATCAAACTATTACTTAAAAATAATTATTTGAACCTCCTTGCACTAATACGTTTTTATTAATTGTTGCTCCCTTTGGCACTATAGCTTTTTTGTTTTAAATTATTTAGACATGTATAGTTCACATGGTGGCATATAAAAAGTTTTCTATTTCTAATACAGATTTAATCTAGGCAGAAACACGTAAAACAAGGAAGAAGCCACTACCTACCTGTATACATTATCATACTATGGCGCGGCGCCTTGTTTACCCGACACTATTCTACCGTTGGGTGGCCAAGTGTCAGTTTGCATTACTACGAACTCTGATCCCTGAACATGACATAAGATTATATTAATAAATTATTTAATGTTTACTTCCCCCTTCATCGCCGACCTTGCTCCGGTTCAGTTGAGTGTAAAATGTGATGCGCTGTCTTTTAATAGATTCAAGTGTGAATTAATGTGTCGATGTAACAAAAATAAGCTGACGAGTTCAGTGATCAATACATATAAGAGATAATGAATATTAAAGACACCACACTTTATTATGAATATACAGAAACTTTGACTTTGCTCGTGTGCCTTTGTTTTTGATGAATGGACAAAATTCTGTTTGTTTTACAGAAAAGTAATTTGTATAAGTACATAATACCTTTGTTCAATAGTACTTTTGGTCGAGTGCTAAATCATCATAATCGTCACCACCACGATCATCATCATCATCCCAAATTGTTTCCATTACAAAAACATAAGGCCTGTTTTGGTCTGTTTTTTGACATATAGACCACAGTGCGTAGAACTAAACCAATAGTAAGTAAACTGTTTATTTACAGTCGAACAAGCGACTTCGTCTGTTTATTCTGTTTCCTCACGTTTACATATTATATAGCAATATATTACCGTGTAAAACACAATACGGATAATTGTTCTACACGGAACAAGCTGCCTGATTGATTGATCGATTGCTTCGTCCATCAATCTTGTAATCAATAATTAATTACTTGGTGATCTTACAATTTCTACGTTAATTTAATTTTGGTTGCGTTGTAACTGATTAAGGTTTAGCATAACACAGTTCTTATATCTGTAGCTATAGTTGTTTGTAGCGATATGTGATCCTCTTTTATATAACAAAATTTTATTATTGTAGCACTTGTCTCCCCTAATAGTCTAAGATCCGGTATGAGAAAACTATACACTCATCTGATTAGATGAAACAATTGTTGTAGGATGATTTCAATACCTTGAATTTATAAAAATTTCTTATCTATCCTTTCCTCTGCCACTGTAAGTCTGCTGCATTTAAGATTAATTAACAACTAAATTATTTATAATTTTTACCTTCTCATGTTAATTAAAAAAGTAATCTACTAAAAGGTAACCTAAAACTATCTCTATCCCATCTCATGCGGCCTGGTGAGAAAAAATCTAAATTAGATAAATGTAGATTTTTTCCCTGACATTAAATAAAAATCCAAAAGCCATAATATCGACGTTGAATTCTAAAGATATTATTTAGCTATCTTATAAAACATCAATATTAAAATAAAACTTTCAATTTACCACCGTAAAGATAAAATATGTATCTCCTTAACTATGCAACAATGTAAATAAGTGATACATATGTATTTTTCTAACGATTGTGCCGCTGATCGTTCTCAGGAATTGCATAAAGATATATGTACATTATATTTATTCCCTTTCATAATAGTGTGGGTCGTGGATCAGGCCACATCGGAACTGTTTATTTTTTGTATGGTGAGTTAACCCTTTACCATTGTTAAATTAATAATCATGATTGTTATATTTTTTACCTACTACACTTTAAATAATTTTGTCACTATATTTTTGTATAGTTTAACAATTTTTATTATGAAAATATTTTCTTGATCCTGCAAATTACAAAAAATATCTTGCTCAATGATTGCGAGTTAATAATTTAATCATTAGGTGCTAGTTTTAATGACTAATTTAGAAAAGTATTACCGATTATGTCTCTTTAATTTTTTTATTTACCTTTTCTACACAAAAGTAACATTTTATCGAGATACGTGATATAACAAATACCTAGTACATTTATTTTACCTATAGAAAAGACTTAACTTGTAAACTTAATTAACGATACTTCAAGCGGAATCCAAACTGACTAATAATATAGTACGCGTATTCTAACCCCTCCCTTGTTCCAGGTGGAAATGCTGTACCAGCGTTACTTCCTACGAATGAATCAAACGAACATGACAACCCTCCTCGGCCTCTTGCTGGGCGTGGGCGTGGGCCTGGTCGCCGTACAGGTCCGCTCGCTGCTCCACGCCCAAAACTACCTGGCGCAGACGCTCCACGTTCCTTTGAACCTGTCGAGCTTTGCCCTGGTTGACCCGGATCCATACAGGTAAGAAACCATCAAGCGTAAAAGAATTAATAAAAAAAAACTAAACCTCCACAATATTATCAAAACTAGACCAAATCTAAATGGGAATACACATAACCACCTCCTTTTTATAGTCGGTTGAAAACAATTATCTTTTCATAAAAATAACTTTGTGACAACGTATCTGCGAAATATTCTTAGCTGTTTGTAAAATTTCGTTGTGATAAAATTTAATTTGTGTCTTACGTATCTGCCAAATAATCTTTGATGTTTCGAAGATTGTAGCAGTAATCAATGGTTGGTGAGATTCTTAAAGGTATTAAATGGGATTAACACGGTTTGGGGCGTATTATAAGATAAGGGTGCTAATGGATCGATTTGTGATTGATTGATATTGTAAATGTTTTCTTTGTTTGTATAATTTATTCGGTATCTATTCTTAAAAGGCACTTAACATTATCTTTGAGGATTATCGAAATTGCTTTATAAAATATAGGTTTTTGTTTCCGATGGATAAATTCAGTTAGAAACCGATAAAAACATATCCTTTGATTTCTAGGTCATTCGATTAGGTGTCCTGTATGCATCGTTTTATTAAAGGAGATTGCCCAAGTGACTATGGCACTTGGTATCGCAATCAAACTTATTGTGTCAAAATGAAATACATATAGCTCAATTTAAAGCTTGATGTTAGTACTTTTAGAAACGATTAAAGTTTTTATGTAAATAAGCCGCAGTTCGCGACAATAAAAATAAAACAATAGTTTTATTCAACACTTCAAAAAAATACTTTATCGAGTTTAAACTTACGATGAACGTTAAGTTTTACATTTATTACATAGGTAATATTTTAATTTACAAGACAAATGTGAAAAGTAAATCGTAATAAACATTATTTCAAAATAAATAACGTCGAACAATGCGTCTAACACATTCATTTCAAATAGAAACTATGACATTTGACGATTGACGCTTGCAAGAGAAATAGATATATGTGTCAAAATAAAACCTTTTACTTTTATTTCTATTTATTCGGTATAAATACGACTTAATAGTGATCATTACAAATACAAATAGGAATTAACAATATCACGAACACGTGACACAACTAGTATTTTACCGATTCCATCCGTGGTCATACATGTTTCAAAACACAAACTTTTACTATTATTTCAATTTATCCGGTATAATTAAGACTTAATAGTGATACATATGATCATTATATATACAAATAGGAATTAACAATATCACGAATACGTGGCACAACTAAAATTTTACCGATACCACCCGTGGTCATTCTCCTTTATCCACTTTATATCGCAGAATAGTACAAGGGTCAGTTATTTATACCACTACCTAATATATTTTACTTTTATCTTATCTATAGTTTAATCGTGCAATTAAATTTATGAACACCTCGTACCATCACCTAGCCCTTTAATAAAATACTTTACGATATATTTTGTTACAGCCATCTATACGCATTATCGACTGAACAACCCGACCAATCCGTGACCAGCTCCACCGACTTCACCGAACCGAGTCCGCTACAAGTGATGCGAGTATACTTCGAAAAGGAACGCGTGGCGCATCTGGTTAACGTCGTACTCTTTGGCCTGGCCGCTCTGATTTACACCTGTGAGTGTTGTTGTTTTTGTCAAAGAGTAAGAAACGATCAGACCAAGATCAGATCAGAGTGAGCGAGCGTAAAAATAATTTCCGGCTTTTAATAATTTGACTTATGGATTTTCAAATACGATTATATCGGATGATTTATTTTTAAATTAGTCCAAAATCCAGGAGTACCACCAAGCTATATCACACAATTAACTTCTTCATTCACATCAAAGTAAACATAAACACCGTAGCAAATTACCGCAGTAATTCTGCAGTACAATATCAAAGATTAACAGACCCCTCAAAGCCGTTGTGCACTCAATATGTTTTAGGCTAACTAATTACAAAATAATGCACCTACATTGTAGGAGCACGTAAGCCGGCACCTTTGACGCTCCCTTAAGACCGGTTTATACCGGTTTATTACGGTGGTAGCATCTAGAAGCATTTATAGCACTGCCGTTGCAAGCAACGCGTTTATATGAAGAGCCCTTTGCAAGATTCCAGCGGATTATACGCTACGAATTAGTCGAGTAATGAATAGTTCTAACTTCGCCAAGTTTGAGGCTGACAGTTCTTGCGAAATACTCGAAATGCGTAGCGTACGTAAACTTTTCAAGCGACTTTGGAATCGGGGGTTTAAGAATTTTCTTTCTTAAAACTTCGGGATTTATGGTTCAAAACATAAAATACTTATATTTTTAGTCGCGATGTAGAATTGTAGAGCTATCATTTAATTTTAAATTCTTAAGATTATTATACAATAAAAGCAATACTACTAAACTACATTCATCAGCAACATAGATCTACACGATGGGCATTTTATAAGTCAAACTATTTGACCGCTGTAATATAGTTTGAATCAAGGGTTTTTTTTTATTATAACAATTAATGACTTTTTATAGATTGCGTAATTTCTTGTGCTAGGTCTTTTGGCGTGTCTTAGCCGACCGGCAATGAATGAAATCTACCTGCTGACAATTTCTTACATCGTACTCGCTACGTTCCTGCTTACCGAGAGCTCTCTTTCTGGAACGGCCGTTCTAAGGTAAGATTATTATTGATTAACATTTCATATATTATAATAAACTAGCGGTCCGCCTCGGCTTCGCCCGTGGTACATATTTAAGTTTTCTCTCCATAAGAACCATCCTCGTATCGGTCAATTAAGGAAAGCTGGCATGTTCACAGTACTCACACTTATGCAATTTCACTTACAGTATGTTCAAAAATAAATGCGACTCTAGTTTCATTTTAGACTTGAATTGTAAAATGGGTGCGTTGTAGATAAATATATGCAAATATAATTATGAAAGCTCTCATAATTTACCTGTAAAATTATAATTTAAAAGTAAATCAATTGATGAAGTTAATTATTTATTCTAATAATAATCAATTGGATAAAAGTATTAATAATTATTCAATTATCAAATAATAATTAAATTTCAGGTCATAAAAACAATACAAATAACACGTGCGCTCACTCCCAACACACGGATGGTTGTTTTGATAATGATTTAAATAACGGACGTCTTCTGCAGTTGCGGAGCAGTCTTGTCCTGACTTTGGTCGAGTAAAGATATCTAAGAAATATTATATTTGTAGTAAGTACGTAATACCTACCAATACGCGCTAACAAATATGTGTTACATATTTATTGTATAATTTTCACACTATTGGTTTTAAACTCAAACTCAAACATTTATACAATTAGACTTCTTCTAGAAGCACTTTTGAATCGTCATAACAGTTTAACAGTTTTAACATTTACCACCAATTCAGAAAGCAGTATCTATAGAGAAGAAGAAGAATCTATTTAATCACTAGCGGTCCGCCCCGGCTTCGCCCGTGGTACATATGAAAAATAGATGTTGGCCGATTCTCAGACTTACCCGATATGCACAGAAAATTTCATGAGAATCGGTCCACCCATTTCGGAGGAGTATGCAGACTAACATTGTGACACGAGAATTTTATATATAAGATAATCGTAATCTTCTACTTCACTGAAACTTTCATCGCTCGAAGAACTCGCCGTCGGAATTTCCTAATGTTATTATAAATGAGTCAGTGTAATTATCCTACTTTTGGTTCTAATTGAATATATTTTTCCTCATGTTCTCGCGTCTTTCTCCAAACGTCACTAAACATATCCAGACTAATAGCATTTGCTTCCTTTCTAAATAATTCTTCCACAGTTTTCAAGTTAAAGTTCACATTTTGTGATGCTACTTTCCCTTTAATTATGCCCCATAGTAACTCTATTGGGTTGAGTTCTGGATGGTATGGTGGAAGGCGCAATACACTATGTCCATGATCTTTGAGGATTGCATCAAGTAGGTAAAAATTGTGTATAGTTTGGCTTATTTTTTTTAATAATGTGATAACTCTGATTATTAATAAGTAATTTGATTTTTGAAAAAAAAAATGCCGATTTTAGTCAAAATTTATATTTTTCTAACAAGATCCTTATCATCCAAATTTCCACCTTGGTGAGAAAAATTGACATTTCTAATGAAAATGAACAAAAAATTAAATGATTTTATTAAATACTGTAAAATAGTCTATAATTCTTCCATTTACTGTATCACAAAATTCTTCATAGATTTTTAGATATTCGTACTACACCAATTACATCACCCTGTATTTATAAACAATTGCAAAATATGACACATACATAGGCCGGGAGATACTGACACAAAATTTCGGGTCATTTGTAACAGAATGGCGGTTCTACAGAGGTCTTATTACGCAATGACAAAAAGAAAAATGATGGTCAGAACGCTGGTACCGACGGACTAGTCGCGTGGGCGTTAGTCGAACTCGTCGGATAAATAGCGAAAGTCAAACGATTTGTAACACAAAAATTTTAGAATTTACCGATAGCCCATAAAAAAGATGTAGGCGGTAGTGTCATGCCATACTTTTCCGGTGTAACTTACAGCCGACAGTAACATACCGACGCGATGCGTTGATTTAAAAAAAAAAAAGCAATTCAACCATTTGTACCAGGCTAACTTTTGCACAGGTAATCATCATCGTGCAGACATTTACGAAAATCGCCATGCCATACTTTTCGGACGATTCCAAATGGCCACCATACCGCCGAAAATCTGCAAAAAAAAATTTTTTTCGCCAAACAATTTGTACCAGTATTGCATTTGGATTTTTGGAGAGTATTTGATAAAATGTGACCATTATTATATTTGTCATACTTCTAGTAGGGGGAAAAAGTGCTGCCATACTTGAAAAATTAATTTATTCGTCACGTTTCAAAAATACGACTTTACAATACGTAAAATAATTTTTTACAGTATGGGATCATTATATTCTGTTTGTTTGTATACAATTCTACCTAGAAAAAAATATCGCAGATTGCAAACATGGGGCGGATGATTGTAAGACTTAAGCCAAGACGTAAAAAAAAATGAAAAGAATTGGCGATTTGTACCAGTACGGCATTTTTGGAAAGTATATGATGCAACATGACCATTATTATATTTGCCATACTTTTAATAGAGGGAAAAATTTGTGCCATACTGCTACAAATCGTTCAAACTACGAATAAAATCTTACAATAAGAAAAAAATCTTATACACATTCGCCACCTCCCACAGGTATGGCATTATCACACTTCTATTTATAATCATTCAGGAGTTGTTTAAAAAAAATGTAGGGTGGTACAAATCGTTTGGCGAGAAAAAAAAATTCAAAAATTTGCAGATTTTCCGCGGTATGGCGACCATTTGGAATCGTCCGAAAAGTATGGCATGGCGATTTTAGTAAATGGCTGCACGACGATGGTTACCTGTGCAAAAGTTAGCCCGGTACAAATGGTTGAATTGTTTTTTTTAAATCAACGCATTCACGTCGGTATGGCGGACTGTAAGTCACATCGTAAAAGTATGGCATGACACTACCGCCTACATCTTTTTTAAGGGCTATCGGTAAATTCTAAAATTTTTGTGTTACAAATCGTTGGACTTTCGCTATTTATCCGACGAGTGTGACTAACGCCCACGCGACTAGTCCGCCGGTACCAGCGTTCTGACCATCATTTTTCTTTTTGTCATTGCGTACTAAGACCCCTCTAGACCGCCATCCTGTTACAAATGACCCGAAATTTTGTGTCAGTATCTCCCGGCCTAACATGTGCAATGTGTAAATGTGTTGACGTTCCAGCTCTTCTTAATATACTTATACTTCAAGGAACATAATAAAAAATGAATTATCGAAATCGGTCCACCCGTTCACGCGTGATGCCGTGACCAAGGGAAATAGGGATTCATTTTTATATATATAGATTTTCATGTGAATTGTTGCAGCCCTTTTCAATAGATTTAGTAATATAAATCTACAAATTTATAGTATTATTATCTATACTAATATTATAAAGCTGAAGAGTTTGTTTGTTTGAACGCGCTAATCTCGGGAACTACTAGTCCGATTTGAAAAATTCTTTCGGTGTTAGATAGCCCATTTATCGAGGAAGGTTATAGGCTATATAACATCACGCTACGGTCAACAGGAGTGGAGCTACGGGGGTGAAACCGCGCGGAGAAGCTAGTAATAAATAAAAAAACGTACATGATATTTGGAGTATTCACGATATATTTCTTTTTCTATTAATCAGACTCTCAACTATATTATAAAACTTGCGCCAAATAAGATCAAGAAGTTGTTTTTATAAATAAAACTAAAGATTACATTTTTTTATTTTGCAATGTTCAAATAACTGTTTGAAAAACACAAACAATGTTTGGAAATAGTTACACAAATAAATCCTTCGTTGTCACAAATAAAACTGAACAACGCCAAACACTCGGTCTAATTTATCCTCGAGCATTTTGAGAGGTCTCTTTGAAGCACGCTCCTAACCACTAAGCAATTTTAATCTACATCCAGTTAACATTTTCACCTCTTTAACCAAGCACGCAAAGTTTAAAGAGCGCTCAATTATAAATTCATATTCAGTATATGTAGTGTGTGCGGGTAGTTACATATTTGCTGTCGATTATAATGAAAAACGTTTACTTGTGGCTACTAGCAGTCAGTAGACGGTGTGCAGTGGAACTGAAAGCACGTCTTTGCATTGCGCGTTTGCGTGTGATTTTGAGGCGTCGCAAGCAAATGATCTAATTAATTCTAATTCAGCATGTTGTCATTAGCAGACCTCAGAATAGCATAAATACATATACACCCGAATCAAAATGCCATTACCCAAAGTACCTATTTAGCGAATAAAATGTAAATCATTGCGGTAATAATTCTAAACCCCGACATCACACACCGCGGTAAAGGTCTTCTCAATTCAGAGCAGGCATTTAACGGTCCATATTTCAAACATTTTAGTCATTTTTATGCTGACTTTATAAAAACATTTTGACTTTTAAAAACGCTAATATGAGCTTCACCTGTACGTTGCTGAGTTTGTATGTAACCGATTCCTTTAGTCTCGATTTTGACCCACTTTAAACGGACAGATTTAATTCAAACTTTGTGCCCTATTTTTGTAAATTTGCACGTAACCGATACCTTTAGACTGGATTTTGATCCACTAAGGGCTGATTTTTCAATTGTTGGTTAAAACTTATTCATCGTTTAACATATTAAACTACCATTTCAAAAATGTATACTAATTGTCCGTATTTGACAGTTTACAGGTGACATTTTAAAATGTTCGTGTAATACTGTACTGTACTGTATGTGGACGGATAAATTTTAACCAAGGATTGAAAAATCGGCCCTAAATGGACAGATTTAATTCAAACACTTATCAAGCATCGGACCAATACAAAATGTTGAGAAATAAAGCGTGTTTTAGTTTATTTGAACTTGGTATATTTATTAATATTGCTCAATTGCAATTGCAACGGGCACGTGTATCCACATGTGCTCACGATGTAGAAAATAAAATGTATCTGACGCCTCGCAGACGTGGAGAATGCAATTGCTCGAGATGCTAGCTAGGTTGGCTGGAGACATAATGTAATGTACTATTAGAGTTGCATAGGGAGCTATTTATTGATAGACAGCTAACTACTACTAGCTGCAGCCCTTGGCTTCAGTCGCATGGTAGGTGTACTTGCGTAAAAGGTAGCCTATATGCTAAACCAGATATAAGCTATCTGTCTATAAATTTTATACCGATCCGAGCTAATTTCGCGTTTATATTATTCGTAGAATTTTAAACCAAAGTACAATGCAATCTTTGATAAAGTAATTGTTAACTTTGTTTTTTCTCTAAATAAGAAAGCTTTTCATCAAACAACGGTGTGTCAGTAGGTTTCAAAGTTTACACATATTCATAAATTTATCGTGAAGATTCATACAGTTATATACCCACACACGCGAACTGCGTGTTTTCAAACTTTTGGGTCCAACGCGTTATCTAATTTTCACTTCGGAATTATTAATGAATGGTAAATCAAACTGGGAAAGGGCAAATTAATATATGTATGATTCGTACACGGAATATAAATATTATATACGCGCGTGTTTGAAATAAAACCGCGTTTATTGAAATTGTTTTGGATACAGGATTTTGAGCTTTTATTTGTGTCAATACAATAAATACTCAACATAGTTCTTCATTAGTTTACTAAAACCCAAGCATTATCAGTACCATACACACGATGGAATTATAAATAAATTTGCTTAAATAATAATTAATATTGTTTTGAAAAAAAAACAAAAAATCACGCTTATTTCATGAAATAATTGTTTTGTCACCGATCCTTGATAAGTGCACCAAATTTGAATTAAATCTTTTCGTTTAAAGTGGGACAACATCGAATCTAAAGTCTAAGTCGGTTTCATACAAACAAACAGATAAAGCTTATAAAAGCGTGTTAAAAAGCTTATTTCAAAGAAGTATCTAGATTCTAGACCCCAATACAAGGGGAAGGCTTATCATTCCTATTTGTACAAAGTTTGAATTAAATCTGTCTCAAAGAGTCGGTTACATGCAAACAAACAAAAACGTGTCAAAAAACTTATTCTTAAAAAGTACCTAGGATAATCATTGCCTAACCAAGAAGTAGCTAGTTCCCAATACAACAGATAGACTAATTATAACCATTTACGCCCAGATCAATGAACGTGAGTGTCGGCATGTGCGCCCTATTTACCTACGTGACGTACGCGACCCTACCTCTCCGGCTGCACGAGGCGACCATCGGCGGGCTCACACTGGCTGCCGTCAATATTGGAGCTCAGATTGTTATGACCAAGACTACGGACGCACAGGTGGGTTACATATGGATATATACAGTGCATATTGTTAAGATATGTAAGCATTTAGATGGTTAAACTTATGATGGTATCGCAAGGAGTCTGAAATTTGTTACGACATACAGCAAACATTCGACGTTGGTGTAAAATGTGATATTTGAACACTAGTCAATTTTGTGAGCGTGTAGCAAGTTTTAAAGCTAAACTGATTAAAAGTATCCATTGTACCAGTTGACTCCATGTAGTACTACGGCTCGTTTGAAACGCTCATGCTCTAACCACTGTATCAGGAGGCCATGTCATGGCCAAGTCACTCTCAAGCAAATTATTGTACTTGTACCATCAATCTATAAACGATCCTTTACCAGATGCTTTTTGAAGTGAAACTTCTTTAGGCGTGTTGAGAGTAAAATTGTATGATATCGTCATGGCAATACCGTCACGTAATGGAGTAAGGCGACGATTTTGTTGTCTTTGAATCTTGCCAAAGAAGTTTCACTTCTGACACGTATGCTCGGCAAACACGCTTTTTTTAAACTACTCTCTTCTTCTACTACGAACCTAACAACAACCCACCAGATCTTCTGCAACCTGGCCACCCTGCTCGCCTGCAACATCGCCGGCATCATGACGCACTACCCCCGCGAGCTGGCCCAGCGCCGCGCCTTCCTCGAGACCCGCGACTGCGTTGAGGCGCGCCTCGTGACACAGCGCGAGAACCAACAGCAGGTTTGTTCTTGATATTTACTTTTATAGTAATGGGGGTTCGAATCCAGCCTTGTGATCAAACTTTTTGATTGGGATGGGAATATGAAGTAAAACATTGGAGTCGCTCTACTTTTTAGGTTATGTTTGCGAGGTTCGTATACGGAATTGTGGGTAGAAACAATACACCTTTTATTTTTATGACAAAATTGACTATTAGACACTACTAGATATCAATAGTGCACAGATATTGTAGTGTTTGTTCTTTATGATGTAACTCCTATTCTTGTTTAAAATATTTAATAATGGTCCAATCTTTTACGATTAAAAAAACTAACGCTCAGATAAGCTTATTAGAAGCTTAATAATAGATTTTTACGAAGAATTCTATTCCAGGTAATTATTTTTAGTCTACTTTATCCTGAAATTCTTCTTCCTTTATTAATTGATATTCAATATTTTAAAAATAGTCTACGAGGAACTTTATAATTTCATTAGTAAAATTCAAGAGCGTAGGCGATTCACTGAACAGCTGAGCTAAATGTTTGCATGTGATCGTATTATACACATAATCGAGTTAGCGTTAGTCGAAAACATTTCGAGGACCTAAAATCCGGCGTTCACTCAAATTGTTCAGCGACTGGACCGGAACGTCGAATGCAACTGACTTCACAACTTTGGTTTCGTATTTTTCCTTTCGGACGAATAATTTAGCGACATTTCTACCGGTGGAACTCCATGCACGACTCACTAAACCTCCGCTCATGAATTGACTTATAAACTAATTTCAGCACGGTTGTCAAATAGAAACTGAATCTAACTTGACCAGCTAGTTGACTGTTTGGTTTGGTTTGCTCGATTTGGCATCGATGATTGCGTCCAAAGTTTATCTATCTACTACTATACAATTTAGTGTGCATGTGGCTTGCAATAAGTCAACAGTCTACTGCCAATATATTACAAACATGAATGTTAGTTATTTCAAAAGAAAAGGAATCACAGTTTCCAAAAGGTCGAACGTTGAAATCAAAGTTGGACAATAAGTTTCCTATTAGTTCGGTTTGTCGATAATACCCTTATAAATTTCTACAAATAAGAACGTTTCTGCGGTATTGAATAAGAGATTACTGATCCGTTAAAAGACCAGCTTACCTAGAGTATCTTGACAGAAAGATCTAACAAACCTCGGGGCACAGAAATTATTATTAGCTGACCCGTAAAACGTATTTCCGTGGATTTTTCCGATGTTTTAATAGTCTTTTGTAGCGGAGGACCTAATAAATCAAAGTAAGGAAAAATAATACGGTTCAGCCGTTCTTAAGTTATAAATGGTGTCATTAATCCTCCTTCTTTCTTAAGATTAGGACATTACTACCAGATGGACTATAGGGACCGGTAAAGCTTCAAATACATAGTAACTGTGGTAATATATTATGACGTCTGTTGGTCCCTTATTCCAAGTTATAAAACCATTATCGATGAACACCATACGGTATGTGTCCGAAGCAAAACTTTTGGGTTTCCTTCAGGCTACTGATTGATAGGGGTTCCTTTAACTTGTCAGTATACTTATGTAATATACGGTTTAAACGGTATGGGCTTGAGACTAGATTTTCACGTACGAAACTTGCAGAATTATTGAATTATATCTATAGTCATAATTTAGTTTCAATAGCTTTCGCGTATCGCGGTATGAAAGGTAAAGTTAGTACTTTTGCTAAATCCATAAGAGAAAAAAAGTAAACAAAACATGGACGACGCGATATTTTTATAATATTAAACACATCTTTATTACATTTCCATAAGGTTAAAAGAAGTTAAAATATGAAAGGTATTCTTGAAACGGAATAAAATTATCATCAAAATATGTAATTTAAAGATGTTTGGGATATTTCACGTTTTGCACCGCAGAAATTACAATTTAATTCTATTTTTCTTCGATTTACAATTTAGGCGGGGCTCAGGTGAGCGCCTCGTATAACATAATAATTAAAAATACAACGTATACAATAAAAATAGCTATACGCGATGTAATTTTCATATTGCGTCAAGGAAAAATCGAGTTTCCTTTGAGGGTCGTTGCAAAACGGATTTCAGTGATTTAATTCTTGATATTTTGTGAGCTATTGTAGTCCGCTTTTTGTAAAAAGTAATAATAAAATTGCTTCAAAGTTAGATATTGACGTAAATGAGGCTTAACAATGGTATTTTGATGCTATCAATGCTGTTGTTGAGGTATTTATCACTGGAAGAAGATCTATGGAATATTGTGATGCTCAATATTGTATAGAAATGTATGTTTGAGGTACTCAGGTCAACTAAGATGTGTGATAATCACTCTATACAGATAAGTTTGAAGTGCATACGTATCTGAGATCAAATACAAATGTATGGAAAGTAAAGATTTGCACAAAGGAATGGCATAAACTATAAAGGATTGTATGAATTGTGATTGTGCTGTTATGTAAGAATTTCTTAAAATAAACATACCAAAGAATTGAAGACTACGTAACCAATTCTCCAATAATCCAATATTTCTATTGGAACTAGTAAAATATAGATAAATCTTGATCAACTATTCAGTTTTAAACATTTACAAGAAAAGTATTTACAAGTAAAAATTAGATTCACTCAAACCAATTTAAATGTCATTTTAAAAACATTTCCTTCTTTGCATAAAACCTTAACGAACTTCGCAGAACTCAACGTTTTTCCGACTTGAACAAGATTGTATGAAACAATAATAAATCATATCCTCGTGTATTTTTTCTTTAATTAAACTGTCGAACAACTTTAAAAAGCGACGTGAAATGACAAAGTTCGCAGTAAATAAACTAGTGAAAATGATTGGTACTGCAACTTCTAGTTATCCGTTATATAGACGTTTAATTAGCTTGTTTGTCATCGTATGATCCTTGAGTTTTCTTACAATTTTATTTTATCCGTCGTGATTCTCGTAAAACTTTTACTGCAATGGAGACCTTTTTTAATACTTTCTTCTACGATTCCTTGAAATATATTGCATTATAGAATGCTGATTATGAGTAATCTCTTCGTCTGTAATCCAGCCTTTAACAGTTATAAATCGCAAAAACGGATCTTCTTCTCAAATAAAAATCTCCAATAATCCCATGTTAAAATGAGCTTAGCCTAAAACTTCGATGAACAATTTCGTTCTACAATTTCCTATTACTATTGAATAGCCCTTCCAACTGTAGGTATTTAAATCTATCCTCTTATGCACTTAGGTATTAGTATTCACATCACTGAATTTACTATCTAAGGTAAACGCAGGTATTAACGACCCCTCTAAGGCAATTTCAAAATCAACCATATTTTTTAAGTATACTGGTTCTTCTAAAGATTTATAATTTCATTTTATATGCTAGTGTTATGTATAAAAAATGTATTTATTGAAGCAAATACATTCTAATAAAGGATTATCTTGTAAAAAATAATTTACAATGTGACTTAGTCGATTGTTGCTATTACCGACCCATAAAAACGGCTGTGAAGCTATTAACGATTTTTATGCAGCTATTCCCGATCGTATGTGAGAGGAAGCCTTTTTCCAGCAATGGAATGTATAGAAGCTAGTGATGATGATGATTACCGATCTTAATAAAATGAAATAAAAATGCAAATATATTCGTATTTTTTTATTGTAGTTATTTTTAATAAAACAAATGAGTACTTTTTAGTAATGAACTAAATAATTATAAACTTTTAAATTAATCAACATAATACTATTAATATATGTACATATATTAAATTAAGGATTTCAAACTCTAGGATATTTCGTTATGCTATTTGATTGATTGCTTCGGCGAGTTGTGTTTTACTGAATACTTTTCGCCGCTTTCGTGGCTCCATATTTCTGGAAAAAATATACCTAATTATATGTTTTATGTTAATTTAACCTAAAAAAAATATAATTTTTAATAGGCACCTATTATGTCATAAAAGTAATAAAAATATATTTGCACGCTCAATTACGAGCGGAATGTTTAAGGATCAATATTATCTGTATATACAAACATCTTTATTCTACATTCTGCAAATAAAGCAATTTGAATTTGAATTTGTAGATGAGAAACTAAACAATCTATATTCGATCGGTAATAGCTTCCTATAGTTGCTATTGCCGACCCACATGGGTCGGTATTAAAGTATGTAAGTATAAACCTAAATTGTATTACCGACCCATAAAAAAATGGTTATTTTAATTCATTTGACCATCAGACTATAAAATAGATTATAATTGATTAATGTCATACAAAATATGAACAAATGCATATTGTTTAAACAAAAAAAAAACAATGATTTACTACTGTAACTATTCGATAGGGATCCTCGAAAATATTATAACTTTGTATAAATTGATAACGCTAAAAGACACAACACTAGACAAAAAAGTTTAGTCGCTAATAGATTTTTATGAAGACTCATAGCTTAGATTTAAACTGGTCCATAAAACCACTTGTGTTAGTGTGATATAATAACATAAAAGAAAATAAAACAAAAAGTTACGTTGCTGCCATTGCCGACTTACGGGTCGTTGATACCTGCCACGACTTAAACTGGTGAAGCTAACACCGTCCCATTTTAATTTTAAGTTTTATCGTTTCAAATTACTTTTTATTAATAAAATGTTGTAAGAAATGAAAAGTTGACACTTAAATGCATTGACATTTAGTAATATAAATTAAAGTATAGATGTCATTTGTTTGTAAATGTCTTAAAAAGATACTCACAGTACTTACCCGAAGGAACAACGGAACAGTACGACACGTCCTGCTTCCACGCTACCCCGCAGCAACTTACGCATTTTAACTCTTTTTTGCTCAGTTACTCACTCTAACGTTAAAGTATACGATGCTCAATTAATACATTCGTGTATAACTTTGCCTACCTATAGCTAGAATAGTTCTGGAAACGTTTAAATTTCGAATTACTTTTATAGGTCGGTAATACCTTCAGATTTTCGATGGGTCGTTGATAGCTGCGTTTACCCTAGATTCTAGTGGATACTGGCTGCAAATCTTAACTAATAGATAGGGATTTTACGTCAACGTCGTTTAAGTCCTTGAAAGTAATAGCACCTTTATCGTAGCAATGAACAATTATGATATTTTTTGTTCGGAAATATGACACAATTTATAAGGGTATTTCATTGGACAGTTTCTTAATTAATGATAACAGCAATGCATTGTTCCTTCTCAGTGAAAATGTATTAAAGAATTTAAAAGGATTACAGTTGCTTCAATAATTTCATTTTAAAGTGAGGGGAAAACTGGAGAAGATTATTTTTATTTTATATTTGAATCATTTTCGAAAGATTTAGATTGATTAGTTTTCTAGTTGAATCTGTTTTGCTGTCGTAACAATTTTATGTCATGCAAAAAACCTCGCATGTAAGCTGGGCAATACTGTTTTAATACTTTAAGAGATGACTCTGGATGTTTGTACCGTTCTCTCTTCCTTACCCTAATCCAATTTGTTTAGACGGATATATGCAACGTTTGTTACAATAACTTGAAATGTTTCTTCCATCAAGTAATACATATTATGTGTACCTTTACCGGGTATTATTTTGCAAATACCATTTTATTCTCTAATATTTCGTTCTGTAAACATCATTATTTTTAAGGTTCACTTGACGGTGTTTATCGCTGCATTGGAATTTTAACGAATTTCAAGTTCAGGAAATGTGTGACCTTTTGTATTATGGGTGCAGTTGTGAATAGAATCGACGATTATGAATATTTATTATGACGTGAACTGTAAAGCGTCCTTGTTCAAGTGTTTACTTGTTCAAATGTTTAGTGAAATCAATATTGTAAGGGACTTTCTTGTAATGGTAAACAACAAACAAAAGGCCAGAATATTTTTTTGGAAAATATCTAGGTTAAACACTGAAGATTTACTATACAATTAAATAACTCTTATATTGCACATTAAACTATATCTTTATTAAACTTCCATAAAATCGAACTAACTGACTAGTGGAATACTTACACTATCACTAATTTCAAATCTAAGATGGTCGCTAACACAATCAGGGTTAGTGGTATTTTTAATTTTTAATTTAATTTTTATATGACTTGTTTTATGTACAAGACTTTAATGGGAAATTGAAATTGATCGTTAATTTATTATTGTAACTAATTTATGTCTGCAATATTATTCGCACAAAGTTGTTTCAATACTAAAAGGATGCTCTTTCTCTGAACCTTTACATTAAATTGAATATGAAAGTATTTTGCTCATAATTATAAAATTTCTAAATGATGCAGATGCGGAAAATCTTCTAAAGTTTCCAATTAAATTTGCTACATTATTATAGCGCACTCGTCTTTTTATTTAATTTTTTTGTCTTTTGCCACCTCCTTCGAAAAATATCGTCTAGGAATGCACGCAATTGGTATTCAACTTCAAAAAAAATTGTTATTTGAATAGCCACAGATTTTCATAAATGATTTGTTTCTTTCATTGCTTTTTTATGTTATTCGTACAACATTGCTACAACATTATCATTATAATTCAGAAGACCGATCGTTAATTGTAAATTTTATTACCTACTTCTTCTTTTCAACCAACTTCAAATCACAGGAAGTTTATATCAATACGACTTATTTTTTGTGGTTTGTTACCTCAGAAGTATAGTCGATATTTTTCACATGTTCATGTTCATTGTAGCACGTTCGATTATAATCAGTCGTGATTGGAACGATTTATGGTCATTCTTTTATTTTGAAAACTGGTACCTTTCGGTCGGTAAATTTTGTCTAGTACTGACATTTTGAAGACGGTTTAGTTTTTTTGTTATTTATGAATAATTATTATCCCACCAAAAACATTTTCATGTAAAATGTTGCCAAGACGAGCCCA
>CAJQZM010039813.1:7377-26070 GCA_907164665.1 Colias nastes | reverse complement strand
TACTGGTTGTATCTGTATACTGTGTTATTAACATGACATCAGCTCATAAACCGCAATCACAATTACTCCACTAATTTTACAGATTGGATAAATTAACGATTATTAAAATAATCTCAAATTATATTAGCCTAATCGTGTTTCGCTAATAGCCGTGAAATTTATTCATCAATAATTAATTTATTAGCTGGTTTTCACATCGTAATCCGTAAGTACACTTGAATTTTCTAAATGAAGGAATTAGGTCTGATCTAAATATTTTTATATAATTTACTTAAAATATACATAGGATTTTTTTAACTAACTATAATAATAAAACAACTAAAAAGTATTATGAAACTATAAAACAAAATAGAAAAGTCTTGTGACATATTGTTTTAAAGCAAGCTCTTACAAAACGGATTGGTCATCTTTTATTAAATTTTTGTGCTTATTAATTTGGTTTGAGAATAGATTGTAAACTTTTATTAATTATAACTCTATATTATGATCAGGATGTCCTGGAAGAGTAAGGTTTGCTGTGTCGGCTAGAAAACTATAAGGTTACCTAAGCTATTTTTTTGTAAATTTCAAAACTGAAGCATAGTCAATAAAAATTGCGTCAGTTTTTTGATTGGCATATCTATTGGATGTATAATTTGGTTTATTTCTGTCAAACGTGACCAAAAGTTCGTTAGTTTCTATAAATAAAACATAAAATTGCTAGACAAATCGAAATTCGGTGAGCGGAAGATAACGTTATTTAAATAGAAACATACAATTTTTTTATTCCATAGGTCTAAATTACGTTCAAAAAATACGATATTTTTGCGTTGATAGAAAGTACGCAATTTGGTCCGGGAGCCAGAAGCAGATTTTATTACCAAGTTCCTCTCAAGCGGTAATTAGTAAAATGCATCAAAGTATAGTATTATGAAGCCTCGTGAACGTCAGCTGGAGCTCGGTTGGGGGGGTGAGCGGTTGTAGCCTCCCACGCACGTAAGAAAAAAAAGTATATTCATTCATTTCCTCTCAGCTAAAAAGTTGTCAAATTGTAGCTAACCCAATATCTCAACGAAAAATAATAATCAGCTGGTTACAGCATGGTGTATTATACGTCAGCTGGTGTCTCGAATATAATGAGACATTAACAAAATCATCGAGATACGTGGAATTCCATCAACATAAGTCCCCGTAAAAGATAAGTAATAACTTTATTAATTATATATTATACTATTATTTTTTTAATAATTATAGTTAACTAATGTTTTTAGTGGGTTATTTCATATTTGTTACACTTTTAGGTAGTTATGTGAATTTGATGATATGATAGTTATTTTTAAATGCAGTTTATAATATTTGTAAAAACATGTTTACCGATGTGGCTGAATGTACGTAGTACCCCGATCATGCGCACAACTAACCACCTCCAAGTACCTTATTACTGTCTATATTATGCTAGCGTGTGTTGCTTGAATTTTAAAAAATAACGATAATAATTAAAGATACGTCATTTCATCTCAGATGAAAATTTGTGAGCTGATTGTTAATATACTGATGCGATAAATAAAAAAAATCAGCTATCAATAATTCGAGGAAAACCTAGTCAGTTGATGCATATAAATTGGCAATAGATGCTTCTGTCTAACTCCTATGTAATAACTTTCAAAGTATCAGCTGACGGTTTTTCCACCAAGATACAGCCAGCTGACCTATATATATATCCACAGTTACATATAAGCTATCATCAGGTAAATTTTTGTTTGAGAGGAAATCACGGAAAATAATTTTATTTTTTTCATGTTCGAGACACCAGCTGACGTATAATACACCATGTTGTAACCAGCTGATTATTTTTTTTCGTTGAGATATTGGGTTAGCTACAATTTGACAAATTTTTAGCTGAGAGGAAATGAATGAATGTATTTTTTTTTTCCTACGTGCGTGGGAGGCTACAACCGCTCACCCCCCCCAACCGAGCGCCAGCTGACGTTCACGAGGCTTCATAATACTATACTCTGATGCGTCTGACGAATTATCTCTTGAGAGGAAATAATTAACCAAATTTGCACCTGGCTCCCTAACCAATTATTTTATTTGTACTAGCCTTCTAAGAGCAAAAATAAATGTAAAATGTAATTGTTTCGAGACAAAATTGAAACCTTAGAAATGAAAGATAACGAAAGCTGAAGCTTTGTACGTAAATGGTTAGGATTATAACTCTCAACAAAGAAACGCTATTACGATCAGCGATCGGGAATCCCTTTGTTTTATTTTAATTAAATCAATTCTTACCTTCGTACAATGACAAATCGGTTGGTTCAATTTATAACTCAGTCTAGAGAATTATGATATAAGACGAGTTGGCGAACTATTTTATTTAAAACTAGCTTTCCGCCCGCGGCTTCGCCCGCTTTGTCTAAAACATAATAAATTATGTACTAAAACCTTCCTCTTGAATCACTCTATCTATTAAAAAAAAACCGCATCAAAATCCGTTGCGTAGTTTTAAATATATAAGCATACAAAGGACATAGGGACAGAGAAAGCGACTTTGTTTTATACTATGTAGTGCTGATGATTTTAGCTATTTTACGTTGATGGTTGATGTTTAATCCAGCTACAACTGAGACGCAGCCTTTTACTTTCTTGTAAGACCTTTAACCATAAAACAACTAATGTACTGTTAACACGTTCACTGCGGCACCTAAAATGCCAAACTTACCGTTGTTGCGGCATGTCTTCCATACTTCACATCGGCAAGTTCACCACTGTGCGTCATGAGCCATTTTTATCACATCGCACCTTCTGACTTTGAAGGTTAATAATTTCATGAAATTTCAAGATATTTCAAAAATTTTTTTTCAGATAATAGTATATATAGTCTAGTATATACCGCATAAATAGCTTTTAGTTTGACCTAATAGTTTAAAAGATATGAGGGAAAATGTAAACCCCTGATTTTGTGAAAAATTATTTGCCATCCCGCACTGCGTTGATACGGCATGTTTACAGTAATAGCGATGGGAAACACTGTAAAACAAAACATCGATATCGATATAAATCAATTTTGTATATTTCAGTCTGTTTGTTAACAGATAACGAGATCGTCGATACAAAAAAAAAAACACTTATAAAACAAGGTACTTGATAGAGTACTATCAGGAAATTTTTCAGTAACTTTTGTTTTAATTTGTTAAGTAACTTTTGTTTTAATGTTTTATATTATTTTCACAACTGTCATCACATATTTTTTGCATTTATGCTACGAAATAAAAGAAAGTAAAAAAACTAAAGCCTTTATGGTATCATTGTCATTTAAAAATTTGATAACGACGCGTGGGGTCCTGGTGCATCACTATGCGAGACTGACACGCGGCGCGCTCGCAGTACAGTGCGGCATGAGGTGCTTGTCCATGGCAAAATATTTGACATGCCGCACACAAAAGAAACGGTTTCTTTTCTATGCGTGTGTCCAATATTTTGCCATACGATTTTTAAACGAAATTGAGTCCTACCTCAAACTGTGATCACAAAAATATATTTGTCTCTTTTCTAGTCATTGATTAACATATAAAAAACCTCGCCGCACCACGGTGAAAACTGCGATTTTGGGCGCCGCACTGTGGTGTAGTCGCTGATGGCCCGATACTGGACATGCCGCAGTGAACGTGTTAACGCAATGTAATGAGAAGTAATAAGCGATTTTTTTATTTATAGGATTTCTTTAACGAGGATTTCATAAAATACGTTTGATCAAGCAAACATACGAAGGTGATAATATTATTATTCATGAATATACTTCCTCATGATAATGTCCATCGTTCTTTTGTTTTGAAGGACGTGAAATTGATAATAAACATCAATTTAAAAAGCTCTCCCCTTTGTATATTGAAAGGATCCTGCTTTTAAAGCTTTTAAAAGTACACACTAAAGAGTCATACTAAAATGTTCCCCAGGCAATATTAGCGACTATATTTTGAGTTAGACTGTTATTGAATTAAGGGGGTGGACGAAGCGCATCGTCATACTTGGCTACTTAAACGAATTTTCAGTTAGATATCACATACCGTAGTCGCAAAATCAATTTAACGCCACCATAGCTTTGACGGCAATTTTCATCTAACGGTTAAAATCATTTTGAAGGTGACGAGCATTATAGGGGTATTTTGATGAAGGCACTTTGATAGGTATGTGTGTGGGCTAATGAAAGAAAATTGTGATTTTGCATATGCACAGGTTTATTCTCGTCAAGTTTACAACTTCCACTTTAATATACTGATAGTTTAAAAGTAATAATCAGATGAATTTAATAAACTATCACTTTAACCATGGGGTATTTATAATATTTGATTTTTTGCAACGCACTATATATACTGCATAATATAAATATAAAATTGAATATTGCAAGAATCTAAAATTCTCTTACCATTACCTTCGATAAAATAGCACCAGGCTCTCCCAATACACTTGAGTCCATAATAAAATAAACATACACAACATACCTCTCATATTCCATTACTGTAATATTATATAAATGTGCATTACATTCGCATATCGCTCCAATTTGTGCCACCACACATGCATTTCAAACCACTTTTGTACGACGATACTATCGTACGTTTTGTCGTACGGTGTATCGGACGGTATATAGTGCGATGTATCGTACGACGTACGGTATGCTGTATCGTAAGATGTATTGCACGTTGTGTCGTACGGTACGATGTTATAGTACGATTAATCGTACGTTGTATCGTACCTTATATCGTACGTTATATTGTACGTTGTTTAGTACTTTGTATTGTAAGTTGTACTGAACAAGATCGTTTTTCAGGAGCGTCTCCTACTCTCGGTGCTGCCACGCCACGTTGCCATGGAGATGAAGGCGGACATCGCTAACCAGCCAAGACAGGAGCAATTCCACAAGATTTACATCCAACGATATGAGAATGTCAGGTCAGTACATTGTGATGTATAAACGTAGCAGCTATTAGGATAAAATCTATACTTAATATTATAAAACTGTAGAGTTTGTTTGTTTGTTTGAACGCGCTAATCTCAGGAACTACTGGTCCGATTTGAAAAAATATTTCGGTGTAAGATAGCCCATTTATCGAGGAAGGCTATAGGTTATATATTATCACGCTAAGACCAACAGGAGCGGAGCACTGCGGGGCTTGACTAGTTGTAAATATTCGACCCTCTGTTCATTTCGATTCGATTTGGACGGAAATTAATTGCTGGCAAATAGTATTAATAGGAAATGAGGACGTTTGCGTTTTGTAATTTCAAAGGACTGATGTAAAGATTAACATTTTATTGGAAGCAAATTGTATTGCTATCGTAAATTTAACACATTTTATTTTAAATTCATTGAAAATGCCGGAATGCGATTTTAATTAAAGACAATTTCATTTTGCGAATTGTAAATAACGTATCATTGCGTAAAATATGATTTGCTTATAACTTGAGGATCAAATAACTTCTATTGTCTGAGTGCATCGACTTTGTATAGGTACCTATAATAGCTATTCATACAATGAAATACTAAAATCTGATTTAAAATTACCTATACGTTGTTTGATGAAACATGATGCGTTGAAAGTTCATGACCTTTTAAAAGTTCTTACTACCCTGCTGATAACACACTCCTACGAACTTGAACTATTATCATCATCCTTATTGCTAACAGAAACTAATACCTATAACTTCCTTCGTAAAATGTCAATATCCATCCATCTCAAAGTATTACTGAAGTAAAAAAAGCAGATTTCAAATTAAATTCCATTTTTCCCGTGATTTTAATGTCTCTACCGTTATGGCTTAAAAAGTTAATTCTTGAGTCGCGCGGGAAGTTTTATTTCGAAGTGTTTGGTATTTAAATAATGTGCTTACTTTTATCATGTGCTTTTATGTCCAAATAATTGATGGAAAAAAGTAAATACTTAAATAGTTTTTTAAATGGAACTTGTTCGTAAGGAAGGAATTATACCTCATTAAAATTGTGTCCTTCTTTTACTTCATCTATTTTCTACGTTTTATATATTATTGTTCTGGAAAAGATGTCTTTAACTTCTTCTACCTACTTGACGTTGGCAATATAAATTTATAAATTACACTTAACTTCATTATTACACACTATTTATTTTTAATTACTGATTCGTTTCCTCTCAACTCACTCAGCCGATTTTCCTTTCTGACTGGCAAACAATGTTACATACTTCATACATCAAAATCTTCTTACTTTATAATGTAATACATAGCATAATTTAGTCCGTTCATTAAAATTATACCTACTCTTATTAGTCACTCCTCTCTACTTAATATGGTGCTGACAGAATAACAGCGTTACAGCCTCAGCTGTAACATTCATGCTGAGTCAGTAATCCCTTTCCCTGAGGTGATACAGATATAATATAATATTATTACGTCTACACATATTGTTTTACCCAGTTATACCTTGTTTTTTAAGTTATAAGTATTTTCTGTTATCTAATGTACTGTATCATTTTTTGGGAATAAATGTGTTTCTATTCTATTCTATTCTATTCTATTCTAGTGGTTGGTCAATTCAATGTAATTTTTTTAGCTTTTTGAGACATATAAATATTCTATACTTACATTATTTTGGAGTATATTTTGCTAAATTCTGAAGTAAATCTTGTGACTTCTGGAATATTCGATTAACAGAATATATATTGAATCGCACCTGCAGGCCAGTGAATAGTGAATAGGTAGTACGGACCCGCACTTAACGGCAGTAATGATTACCTGTAAGGTTATTTTTAGGTGGAAATAGGTCGACCCATGCCGAAATTCGAATAGATTAATAGCCGCTCTATAGCCGATATATAATTAAACGATACTTTAATGAAAGAGTAGTCGAACATAAGGGTTGAGAAGTAATTACGACTAATTGTTAATTGATAGTTAAGTAGTTTCCTATTTCTATATTTTTTTCGGTACTACTTAAGCTAGCATTTTCTAGCTTTATAAATATAGTGATTGAGAATTTTCAGTATAAAATCAGTTAAGATCGAACTCAAAATCATACAGAGAGAACGTTCTTTAGCGTGATTCCACAACTATACGCTGTCTTCTATGAGCATACAAACTATTCTAATTCCTCGCAACAAACAAAAAAGCTCCATAAAGTCAAAGGATAAAGCTAAGCCAAAGTATACATCAAACGTACCGCAACGAAGTTGGTAAGTTCGTTACGGATCGAGGACGGTCCCCCGGTGCGTGTTGGAAACTTTAGTACCCGTAAGTCGTATGCTGATTTCAATGTGGTGGGAAATTTCAATTGATCGACCTTCTGGGAAGGATGGGTGATTATTTTTTAACGTAGAGTGATAAACAGATTATCTGTAAGTCGGGACTTTGGTAGATTTTGTTTTGTAAACGTATTATGATAATCTATAGTAATATTATAGAGCTGAAGAGTTTGTTTGTTTGTTTGAACGCGCTAATCTCAGGAACTACTAGTCAGATTTGAAAAATTCTTTCGGTGTTAGATAGCCCATTTATCGAGAAAGGCTATAGGCTATATATCATTACGCTAAGACCAACAGGAGCGGAGCCACGCGGGTGAAACCGCGAAGCGCAGCTAGTATGACATATACAGCTTTTTCTTTTTGTGTTCTAGGTAGGTTATTTAAACACTAATATTACATTAATTGAAACATAATTGACACGTGTATATTGTAACGTGTGTTCTATTATTACAATCAAAATATGTTATATTAAACCCGCAAAATTGTAAACAACCGTAACAAGAAAAACATCACACCGTTTCTCCAAGTATTTGTCGAGATTCTCTTATGAACAAGAAAGTTACCCCACATCAAATATTAGGCTCGTTTTATTTATGAGCAATAGTCATACAATCTGGGGCTTCTTTAATGTCATGTTATTGCATTACATTTTATTAAGCCATAGTAATATTCTTAATAGGAAATTATTTAATTCTGTCCTTACTTGAATGATAAACTGTCCTCTCCGCGTTTATCCTGATTTGGTACATACAAAAATTGTCCTTTAGCTAAAGATATAAGCTACATTTTGTCACGAAAAGATATCTCGAAAGGACATATGGATTGAAAATTTGTATTGGGACAGTCCATACACTGATTTATATAATACAAAAATGAGAAGCATTTTTACAAATCGTTTTATAAAAGGGCTTTTGAAACATTCTCTTCATCTGGATGCTTGAGAATCCAACCTCGTTCTTTATGCAAGGAATTGGAAAATTCTATTTATTGAAAAGACTGAAGTTTTCTTCAAGTTTGTTTAATACATTTTTAAAAGGAACATAGGGATATAGGATTTTCTTCTTTGACAATCTGATTAATCCGTGGCTTTATTATAAATTGAATGTATGACAAACTTGATTGATTGTTTCAACAAAATTATATAAGTACCTACTCAATTTTTTTTACTATAAGTATTGAAAAAATGTTGTCAGCATAAAGCTTATAAGTTCGTAAATGGTAGGAACTTCTAAAATAATAAACATATTATATTCTCATTACAAAATATAAACTCTATAGAAAGCTATAAAGAAAGCTCCGTTTGATAAATCTCCATTCAAATAATATACGCCCGTCATACCCTTTACTACCAACAATTATTCACTTATTAGTAATTCTATACTCAGCTCGGATTTATAATTTAGATAAGATTGTAGGAGATGGAGATTAGGTCTAGTCTATACGATCCCGTAATTCTGCTGATATCTGCTTTGTTCTGTATGAGACGTCACCGCGTCATACGGATCAGGGTAACACATCATCCTCCCAAATTGAATTAGCTCTTCGACCGAATTGTAAATTTCCAACAGAGCGTGTGAACGTGGCCTAAGTCGCAAATAATAATTAATCTGGTTTGAACGCTTCAGTAGTTGCGGACAATTAGGGCCGTAATCGCGTTGGGAATACGCCCTTATCTATATATTAAAGCTGGGATACAGCGGAAAATAGGTTAGGCTGTGTCCACATTGGCACACGTGAGGTCTGGGACTGAACGGTTTGTAGGTATAAATGTTTACTATCTAGTTTCCTAGTAAGTGATATTCATCATTTTAGACAAACTGTTGTCTAGACTTGAACTTTTTATAAATAAGGACCTGTGAATAATTATTGTATTTCCCCTACCTTTATATCAGTAAAAAGCTTATTCCTTTGGACGCCGTAATACGAATTTAGTCGTACCTACGTTTTACAATCTCACGCTCCAATTTCATTTATGTACAAATTTAAATAATCAACAGCGGCTTAGTTTGACAAAATGTTTATTTAAACGGAAGGTGGCCGCAGAGACGGCGTAGGTAAATAAAAATATAGAAAGATTATTGAGTTTTTTTTTAATGTTATTAACATATTATATCGCGATTCTGTTATATACATCTTTTAGTATGAATACTAATATTGTACTAGATTTTAAATTTTCATTTTGTATTAAATAATTTTCAAATTCAGCTCCAAAACTTTTGTTAAAAACGTTAGATATCACATTAACCTCTGTACCGAGTATTTTGATAGGGATTTAGAGAAGGTTCCTTACTCATCACGGGAATTTGTTTTGCTGAGTTTTACGCTAGTAGGTATACTGTATTAAAAAAATTAACAGCTGATTTATAACACTATACATAATGTTTGTACTTGATCCATTGAAATGTTACATTTTTTAGCCCTAACCTTGCATTTTTTAGAGGACGCAATTTTGTTTTTTTGATGTGTAGGGGGGGTCAGTGTGAAGCTAAAACCAAGTTTGTGGGGTCGCCACCCTTGTCCCACGGCCGCCATCTTGAAAATAGCGGTTGAAATGGTTTTTACGATATATCTCTTAAACTATTTATTTGATAAAAAAAATTTGTTTACATTATTTGTTGCAAATTAAATTCTCTACAACTTTGGTGTAGTAACTTTTAGTCGTAGAACTATAAATAAAAAAGTTATAAGCGAAAATGTTCAGAAATTAGAGCCATTTATATTTTTCAGTAAAACTTTTTTTTATCATTTTACGAAGAAATGATATCAGACCATTTTTGTAGATTGTTTTTCGAGGAACAACTTTTATGTACAACATTTTTTCATAACGTCAATAACTAAGGTTTTACAGCGCTCTGAAGTGAGTACTATTTTTCAGTACTCTTAACTATACATATATTGGCTATTGGCTCTTTTCTCATACTCCAGAACAATAGAAGCACACTGCAGAACATTTCAGACCTGCTTTTCGACGTAAAAAAAAGTCGCGCTTCCAGACTCTACCTCCTGGGTGGTGGGGAAAAGATTCAATAATTAATTATTAGTGATATTGCAAAATTGATTATTAAAAATATTATAATAACAAAAAAAACCATTACTGATGACAAATTATTATTAGTACACACATAATATAAGTATACTGTATAGTTCAGAGTACTGAAAATTAGTACTCACTTCGGAGCGCTGTAAAACCTTAGCTATTTAATTAATGAAAAAATGTTGTATATAAAAGTTGTTCCTCGAAAAACAATCTACAAAAATGGTCAAATATCATTTCTACGTAAAATTATAAAAAAAAGTTTTATTGAGAAATATAAATATCTCTAATTTCTGAACATTTTCGCTTATAACTTTTTTATTTATAGTTCTACGACAAAAAGTTGCAGGATCAAAGTTGTAGAGTATTTAATTTGCAACAAATAATGTAAACAATTTTTTTTTATCAAATAAATAGTTTAAGAGATATATCGTAAAAACTATATCAACCGCTATTTTCAAGATGGCGGCCGTGGGACAAGGGTGGTGACCCCACAAACTTGGTGATAGCTTCACACTGACCACCCCTACACATCAAAAAATAAAATTGCGTCCTCTAAAAAATGCAACCCCAAATGTAACTTTTCAATGGACCAACTCTAATTCTAACCATGCTCTTATTTCTTCCTATCTAGTTAATCCCTTCTTTGTTTCTAATGAGGGTGCTAAAAGTACATAATATATTCCATTCGCAATTAGACTAGCCATTGAAAACTAACATTACATACGTGACGTCACACATCCTCGGATCGTGCGAGTTTAAACAAGTACGACTAATCAAGCTTAGATGTGTTTCGCATACACTCAGAGAACATAAAACATAATTACATACATACAAATCCACAAATTAGCATAATGCTATCGAGTGTACGCGCTCTGTGAGGCGAGAGCGACCTAGTTGTAAAAACGCCGAGTTCGATAGAAGTTTGACGTCTGTTATCATTGGATTCCGATGTTTGAATGAGAAGATTCATTCAGCTGCGTATTGATTGATGTGTCGTGTGATTAATGGTTCCTAAAATCCCGGTATAAACTCTTTGACTGGTTAGAGCTTTGCGTTTTTACACTGCGTCAGAGGAGTACTTGTGCGCGTGTGTCTTGTATTACACCAGTTGTATTTGCAGTTAGTTGTTTTAGTTAATATTAAGCACGTCTTGAGGGGTTGCTGGCTTATAATTTCGTTAAGAAGGATAAAAAAAAATTAAGTGAATTTTGTACACGGTCATTACTCATTGTCAATATTGTCTCTCGTATATAAATAATTCTCACTATTTTATTCGCAGTTCTTTAAAATATACCTAACAAATAGCAAATTCAAATACATGTATCAAGATCTGCTATAATGTATTTAGAGTAGTAATCCTATTTTGCGTATTCTTTATCAGTCCACGTTTTCCTTAAGGATAACAATGCACACACATACCTACTTACCTTGTAAAGCCGGCGCTTTGCGACTGATCTTCCCGATTTTGTCTGATGTCCCACCCCATTGGACTATTAGAGAAAGGAATAGTCTTGTATTTTTATGCCCATTATTGTTACTAGAAGTGTTGTTTAAACTAAGCACACTGTTTTTTCTTTTTTAATTTTGTAAGAGAACTGGGCATTTCAATATTCATTTTTTTTGTAAGTCTAGGATATTGTTTCTATATAGGTAGGTTTAAAGTCTTTGAGGTGTAATATGGTGTTAGAAGTATGTTTTCTAGAAAACTACGTAGTTTGTTGCAAGTATTATAACAAAATAACGAAAACCACGGCTGATCGATATCACTATGTGACATTTTGACAGTCACAAAAATGACTGATATATACATATTTTAAAAGTGCGTCGAATGCTGAGTGTATTTCGTGATCAAATAAAAATATGTAGGTGCTCATGTTTTATTTGATAAAAGTTTACCTCGTTTCTATATGAACTGAGAACATGTTTTATAATTTGATATTGGGAAACTTTTTAATTCAATTCATATTTAATTTGACACTCTTTCACTAGGAAGTTTTGGAACTGATAATCATACTAGTGTTAAATTTTCAACTTAACGGATAAAGTCCACTATGTTTTCTTCTATCAAATTCCGCTTTAAAACTATATTACACCGTTAACAAATCATATCTAGTTTTTTTCACAGTTCAACGCTAATAGAACTAACAAATCGTCATACAGATGACCGATTAGCGTCTTCAAATTTTTTGTAAACTATTATTTGTTCGCAGCATCCTGTTCGCTGACATCTGCGGCTTCACCTCACTATCAGACCAATGCACGGCCGAGGAACTCGTACGCCTTCTGAATGAACTGTTTGCACGGTAAGTACCATTTAAATTGGTCCTCGACACAATGGGCAGCGCTGGCCCAACAAATGATCGTCGTTGTTTGTAGCCAACATAGCGGTTACAAAAAAACATCTATATTGACGTCCAATCTTATGGGCCTTCCACACAATGGACAGCGTTAGCCCAACAAATGATCGTCGACCTTTGCCGCCATTACGGTGATTATAAATAAACATGTACAATGACGGCCGATCATAGAAATTTAGGCCCTCTAGACTATCATGATTGCCTCTATTTGCCCAACGCTTCCCACTGTCAAGAAGACCCAAAATACTCTAAAATAATGGAAACCTGGAGATACGTATCGTTTTGTTTACTAGTCCTTTGCTTTATACCCCTAATCCTTTCTTCATCCCATACCTTTATGACGGCCTTACTAGAAAACAACGTTCACTTTTATTGATATAAAATACCTTTAAAAAAGTCAGAAATACGTTCGCAGTGTTTCTATCATAATGAGCGTCGATTACAGCCTAACGGCATGTGAGTAACCTGCTCCACTGCTGCATTTCATTAAAACAAAAGAATGCGTTTCTGCAACCGTGGACCCCGTAAAAAGACCTCGGGTAATAACTATCTGACATTATTCTACAAGGGTAATGTCACGTAATGTTTCAAACATTTTCGTGAAAGAAAGAGGTTCTCAATTCGAACTTGAAACTTAATTTAAAAATATGAAAATCTTTTTGTTGGTAATACCTACTGTATGGGGCAGATAATTTAAAATATGTTATGAATATTAAAAATCTTAAAAGTGTTTAGGAATCTTCATAAATAACAGAAAGTCCTCGGAATCTACAGTTCGAAAGCTTATATTAATTAATAATACCAGTTAATATAATAAAACACTCTATGGATTGTTTCTTTTAAACGCACATAGTAATACATAGATTACGAGGAAAATTTAAAAATAACAGAAGGCTTCCAATGTTGTTTTTGTTATAAGAATGTTTTGCCAAGGAACCCGTCGTTTTCTTTATAAATACTCGTAATATTTTCGGTATTCGTACCTACATGACTTATAAAAATATATTATTGTGAATTTTTTTTTTAAAGGAGTTGATAAGTAGCGGAGCGTTTTTATCGTAAGTATAATTTTTATGGCTGAAACTAGAAAGGAGTTTAGAGAAAACAAGGTTTTACCCTCCATGAATCTTAAAAAATAATTTACAGTTGGAATTTAATTTACCCTTTGGAAGCGCATTTGAATCGTCAAAATTCCTAATTTAATATTTAACCATTGGTAAACAATAGATGCTGTTTACTCTTTGCAAAAGAAAACAATGTTTTAACCTTACCTACTACAAGAAACTTACTACAATCTCACTGGCTAATGATATCGAAAAATCATTTGACATTTACAATCTAACTTAGCATATCAATAGGACGTATTATTATTTTAAATATTGTCTCGACCTCTTATTGCCTTTAGTGTACCGTCTTTTTACGTTTGAGAAATGACATCCCTTGATGTTAGCGGACGTCTACGATAATGCGAATCGGATCAGACACGTAGTACATTACTTTTTAAATTACAACAACATGGCAACATTGTCCTATGTGGCAAGCAATGTATTATATAAACTGTAAAACATCGCACGGTACCAAGTGAGCAAGGTGACAAATTGCCTCTTAATGGCTCACTTTAAACGCTTTCATTGTTAACACCTCTCTCATTTCGGTTTTCTTATCTTTTTTGTTGTCATCAGTGACGGAGGTAGGCTTTTAAATGTAAAGATAGTTTCTCTAATAGACAGTGATAAAAATCTCTTTGTACAATGAACGATTGGTCAATACTTAAATAGCTGTAGATTATATTGAATATGTGTCACTTCTCAAACGCAAAAAGGAACATCACAAATCTCCTGATTATCTATACTAATAAGTATTATAAAGCTGAAGAGTTTGTTTGTTTGAATGCGCTAATCTCAGGAACCACTGGTGCGTTTTGAAAAAATATTTCTGAGTTAGATAGCCCATTTATCGTGGAAGGCTATAGGCTATATATTATAATCACCCTAAGATCAACAGGAGCGGATCACTACGTGTAAAACCACGGAGCATAGCTCGATATAACATATTTTTTTCTTGCAATATATCAATCACAGCTAAGAAGATTAAGTTAATATGAAATGGTACGTGAAAAGGAAACGTCTACATATGTCTGATGGCACGACTTGTAAACTGTCGATATGGGAACTGTTTCATAATACGCGATGAGAGCTATTAGTATCGAATATAGGGGTTACGACTGCACATTTCGCTCTGAGCATGCATAAGACATCAGGGCTGAATACATATTGAGAATTATATTGGAAATGGCAGAGATATTTGATAAGATTCTTGACAAAGTTTCAACCCTGTATAAGTGTATAGCATTAGCATTTGAATTGCTTCGAACATGACTTGCAGAATGTAGGTATTAATGTGTTCTAATACTACTTGTGTCTTATTGTAAAAGCTATTCGGATAAGATAGTTATTATTAGTATGCAGTACTATGCGCTTATAGTTACCTGTATAAAGTTTTGTCTTTCCTTTTTCCTGACTTTTATAATTACCTACGTACATTGTTATGGGTACATTTTGTACCAACGAAAAGAAAATAGGTACTAAAAGTTCATTAAAATTTCGTTGCATCATATTACAAGAAAGTTTACCAAGTGTCAATCAGGTTTATACGATTCTCTGAAACCGCTAGGAAGAAAGACTAGTTAAATAAAGTATAATCGAAGAAGACAGTTAGTTGAGGGTCGTTGACCGATAAACTTTTCATAAGAGCCAACACAAACCCTGTTAACACTAGAGCGCTCGCGCCTAAAATTTTCCTTGAGTGCACGCGTGGGTTACATATGTCACCCATTACGACGCACGTTTTTTTTTTCATAAAAATCATAGTTTAAAAAGTAAACGAAGTACTTATTTATGAATCAACTTTATTTTTAAGTGATGAAACAAAAAAAATATCAATATTTTCTCATTTTACTTAAATAATGAGCTAAACATAAACCTCTATGAAAAGTAACTAATTTTTTACTTATTGTGATCAATCAGTTGTTTTTACTTTGGAAACTACAAATTTGGTAAAAATAATCATCTAATTATAAAGTTTAAGAATAAGTTGTTCTTATCCAAAAAAAAATTATTTTCAATAAAAAAATAAGTATGTCCTAGCACTCGAATATGAGTATTTTATTTCGATTTTAGTTACCCATATATTAATAATTTCTTAAAAGTATAAATTTATCATAAGAGCAGTAAAAAATAAAAGGGGTATACTTGATTTTCACTCGTAATTGATTACATATATGATTTCAAAAACTTCCTAGAACGCTCGCGCGGGGGACATGCGTCACCCATGTACTTTTATATTTTCGCAGAGTACACTTCGTTGCACCAAGGAAGCTGACACGCTGCTAAAATGTCCGGTGATTGGTAGTCGGGGAATACCTGAGACAACAACACTCAAGCACGATTCTTTAAAAAAATATTTAGCAATATAATACACTGGGTGACCTATGTCCCCCGCGCGAGCACTCTAGTGTTAAGTTGCGGCTTGTCCGCTTTATTCGTCACATTATTAAACCATAAACTCCGGGTTCAAATTAACTTCAGACATAACCACGATTTTATTGCCATCTGGTTACCTTTAAAAATTACATTGCTCTGAGGAATTATGTAAAAGCTAAAAGTTGTTTCTTTTGTATGACTTTCTTTAATGCTCGTAATTGGTCGGCGTTATGAATATTAATAATGGAAGAAATTGTGAAGAATTTGTATATTAATTTTTGAAGGCGTTTAAATTGTTATTATAATAATTACGTTTTTGATTAAAGCTTGTGTTTTGTTGAGAGATTGATATGAGAGCGATATTTAATAATGTATAACGAAGTATATATTATGTCTGTGGTGTTTCGATTATATTAGTCTAAGAAATAAACAGACAATTTACAAAAAGGATAGAACAAAGTACACGCAATCAAAATACCATACAGAGAAACCATATTCCTCTCAACTTTCAGGAAAATTAAAAACGAAAATTTAATGATACTCCCGACACTTCAATTGACACGCGATAATAGCCAATTATTAATTGTTAACTAAACCACCATAACCAATGGCTCCTTGTTGATTAACATTTGTGGTCGGGCCAGTGCAGTAATTTGTCTGTCAAATGCATAACCACAAGCGTCTGTCAGTTGGAGCTGGCGAGAAAGTTGACAGAATAAATAACAGAACAATATGAGCTAGAAATTATAAAGTAGGAGTCTGAGCATTAATTATATAGGATATTAGCTGTCCCGGCAAACGTTGTTCTATCTTAATTATATCATTTAAGGGTACCTATGAACTTACTTGTGTTAGAAAATAAAGAATAAAGAATGAAAAATAGATGTTGGCCGATTCTCTACAGATCTACCCAATAGGCACACAAAATTTCATAAGAAACCGTCATGCCGTTTCGGAGGAGTTTGCTAACTACCACTGTCAACTTATCAAGAGCTTATCAAGTGAGATATTATCTATAATAATAGTTTTATTTTACTATTAGATACTTTAATTTTTACACGAAACCATCTAATTATTATTTGAACGAATAATGAATCTATTGTTTAATTATTTACGTTCGACGACCTGCCTGTTAACTGAAAAAGATTTTGAAGCTTTTTTAACCTAAGTAGGTACTTACATCATATAAATATAAACAAATTGTAAGTTTCCTAGTTCTAAAAAATAAAATGATATTTTTTTAACTTCTACGAAACTATTCGTTATTTTTAACTGTGAAATAAAAGTAAGATTAGAAATGTTAAATTGCCGTGCACATTACTCTTAGTGATGCTTCTTTTTACTCTCCAGCTAATGTATGACCATAGAACGTGCTTGAACAGTAGTAATTTAAATAAAATACGACCATAAGCAATGTTTTAAGTTGTTATTTTTTAATAATTTATTGCATTTTCTATGGATATATTCAATGGTAAATTTCTAACTACCCTCCCCAAATTACGACTGGCTGGCCGCCAAGCTTTTACTAAGGATATCATCATCATCATCATCATCAGCCTATGCGTTCCCACTGCTGGACCACGGGTCACCTATGAGGTTCAGGCCATAATCCATAAGGTAGATGTCACTTTTCATTGAACTTGTGCCATGTTTTTCTTCTCCGTGTTCAATGTTATCAAAATGTGCAGATAAATTATTTTGAAATAAATTTATTTTTCTGCTCGCTGGTCTCGAATCCCCGACTTATCGACTTGAAGTTCAAAGTCCTCACCATTGAGCCACCACTGCTACTATGGATAGCAAAGGATACATTTCTTACTACCCTCCCTTAGTTTCGACCGGTTAGCAGCGGAGCTCTTAATATTAATATACCAAAGGATAAAGGATATATTTCTTACTCTCTCCCTGTTTCGACCGAGATTTTACAAACGATATAGCAAACGTTTAAGAATATTTGTCTAACTGTTTTCTCCCAGTTTCGACCGGCTAGCAGCTGAACACCACTGCCTGCGCATCAAGCTGCTCGGTGACTGCTACTACTGCGTGTCGGGGCTGCCGGAGGCGCGCGACGACCACGCCAAGTGCTGCGTTGAAATGGGCCTGGACATGATTGATGCCATCGCGTAAGTAGCTCGGAATTGGCTTTTTTTTTGAGTTTACTAGTTTACTAGCTAAAAAATTGTGTTTAAAAAAACAATTCGTCTCTATCAAACAAGTGTGATTGAGTTAACGGAATTAACGTATATTTCTTTAGTTACCTACACTACAAGTTCAGAGTTAGAGTTTCAGCAAATGCAATGCAATAAATGAATTGCTATATATTTTTGTTCGTAGTTCACAGCTGCTTCTCGAGTCATAGTAGATATATCGCAACATTCTTGCAATGTAGCGTACTGCGTAGCGAACTCTATACTTACATACATTTACTTCACCAGGCTTGTCCGCGAAGTGATGGCGGTGAACGTGAACATGCGCGTTGGCATCCACACCGGGCGCGTGCACTGCGTCGTGCTCGGCTTGCGCAAGTGGCAGTTCGACGTGTGGTCCAATGACGTCACGCTCGC
>CAJQZM010039812.1:0-11753 GCA_907164665.1 Colias nastes | reverse complement strand
CCGAATAAAATTTTTACGGGACCAATTCGACACCATCCCGCATCGAACAAAGAAAGAATCACGTAAATCGGTTCAGAAACCTCGGAGTAATCGGTGTACATACATAAAAAATAAAAGAAATATACCGGCCGAATTGATAACCTCCTCCTTTTTTTTGACCGCCTCCTTGGTACAGTGGTTGACGCGTGAGCGTAGCACCGAGGGGTCCTGGGTTCGATTCCCGGTGGAGACGAAGAAAAAAAATGTCTCGGTCTGGTAGGACACAGAAGGCTGATCACCTACTTGTCCTTAAAGAAAATCGATCAGTGAAACAGATGTATAATGCATCTGCCCCTTACCCCACTAGGGGACATGGGACTTCACACTCCTTTTTTTTGAAGTCGGTTAAAAATGAAGGTATAATAAATAAATCACAAGTCAGATTTTCCTTTTATTAATATAAAAAGTAGAGACATAATTAGGCAATTAAAAATTTTAGTAATTAAAATTAACATTGATAAGATTTTTGTTTAAAAAACAAAGTACATAATCTTAAGTTTTGCGGAGAAAGCGATTTCGCAAGTCTGTTTGAAAAAGACCTACGCTGGGAAATAGTCTCTCAGATGCAACAGAACTCATTTGGAAACTAAAGTACTTCTGCGCATTTTTTTTTAAGTTTGCAGGGTATAAAACGTCATTGCGCCAGAAAACGAATGGATCTGCATCTCTCGATATATTGGGACAACTCAACAACACCCTCACAAGCGCAGGGTTTCCCCGAGCATTGTTCATGCCTCATTTGCAACGGAATAGACGAGACAACACGCTCGTTTACACTACATTTTTAAATTAAAAAGTATCGTTGTATCGGTCATAAAAATATCGTCGATACCGATATATCGGCTAACCCGAAGTATCGCCGATATATCGGTATCGGTATCGGTATCGGTATCGGATGCACCCCTAGTAATATTGTCCGTAATTAGTTTAGATTTAAATTTTCACCCCTTTTAACCCCTTTTAGCCTGTACCTTGCCCTTTACTGGGCGATAGTCTTTCTCCTTTGCCGATTTCAAAATGAACGTTTTCATTAGGAAATTACCGTTTGCACGTTTGTGTTACCCGTATAAATATTATATTCAAGTTTTCATCAACCTTAGCCTTATATTGAAAACGAAAGTAATATTTTACAATTAGGTACATAACAATAATTCCACGCGTAGGTAATTTATTAGATACCTATATAGCATATACAAGTGCCGAAAATCCCGCGTTGATTCAATTTGCATTAATAAAAGCAAACGTCAACCATTTAACAATTTATCAAATATCGTATTTTGAGTTACTGGGGCGCAATTACGAAGTTGTGTAATTTAATGGAGTTCGAATGTAAAAGCCACAGAAGCACGTAATGGTCCGATGTCGGACGATATTATGAAGGCTTCTGCTTATAAATGCGAAACGTATCGCGTGATTTGGTTTGCTAACCGCCAGGGTGAGACACGAGCGGCTGTCAGCCAACACTGAATGTATGTAACTCTCATTACACGGCGAGATAACGCCGATTTATTTACTATCCTGCGAGGATACGTCATGATATTCCATCTGAATTCGGAATGAAACGGACAAATTGAACTTTAAATTGTAGATTATGTCATTTAAAACCATATACATATTTAAAAGCAATTAGTACCTAAAGGTTATTCTCCTAACGGTTTTAAATATTAAATACAGCGTAACGAATTTCACAAATTGGACACGTAATTGCAAATATCCATAATTTACGTTAATCATAATTGCAGCTTGAAATACCTATCTGTCATAACAATAAATAATTTAACACTCCAATCGCCCCTTAACAATACACAATTACAGATTCATATTAGAATTCAATCAGATCAGCACGGGGAGGCAAAATGATAATGTACAATATGTGAACAATTACCATGCAGGTCTAAATTAATAGGCGTTTGTGCAATAATTCAAATTTAATTTAACGTCAAGCGCCGCGATCGGGGCAATTACAATGTAATCTACTTGCCAATATTCAATTCGTAATCGGATGATTTATTTCACAGCACACAACCGATTATATCAAAAACATTAATTAATATATGTTTATGTACTTGATTGCAAATAGCTTTTGGCGAATTGCTTCGACTAAGTTAAACGAATCGAATGCGCTTCTGTGAGGTAAGCGCGATCCGATAACTGCAATGGAAATGTTTTCACATCCGATTCGAATTAATCATCTCTATACTAATTCTACGCATATTTCTCTGATAATAATGCGGTAAATGCGTAATGGTAAATGGTAAACTTATGTTTTGACGATAAACTACTGACTATATTTGCGTATAAACGAAAATTCATTAGGATAGAAAATATAGTTTATTCCAAGTTGAAACTTGGCAAGCCTGAGCTGTCGCTTAGTAATTAATATTATGCCGTAAAGTTAAGATCTCGGAAATGAAAACATCTTTTTCTAAGATATTAATATTATTACCTATATAAGATATTATATCTGCGAATCAAACATATTTTTATATTTTTTATATTTATTACAACATTGACGTAAAACTAAAGAATTAATACTGTCAATACAACAGAGTCGCACCTGTATATCATATTAACCAACAAAGGCGGCAAATAAAAAACTTAAGTCTTCGATTGGCTTATTTTGTACTGGTCAGACTAAATTTTATGAAGGCAAAACATACTTCAAACGCAATCTCTACCATATTTATATCGCGCTCCTAATTTTCATGTCAAGCGTTGGAATATAAAAATGAGAAAGCAACTTTATTAGATTTTAACGAGTTTTGTGAAAGCGAACGGCACATCCGCTCTAAATTGCATGTGAACTGAACTTACGTTGCATTCAAAGAATTATAATGTTTTCGCGTAATTTGAACCATTGCAATATTGGATTTTATATTTTGAGAGTAAAGAGGGTTATTTACGCATCTATCAAACACACAACAGTAATGTTAGTGATTATGCTTTGAAAACGTGAACGAACAGAGAGATAGTTATTAACTCGAAGGTATTAATATTAATGAAGATAAAAAAGCTTTATCTATACTTATAATAAATCTGTAGAGAGGCCAATTCTGTACATGAAATATATTTAAAAAAAAACTATGAAGGGGTGATAAGGGATCGCTACTGATGCCAAAAATGCAATCAGTAAAATTTTTGTCTGTCTGTCTGTCTGTCTGTCTGTCTGTCTGTCTGTATATTCGTTATAGAAACAAAAACTACACGACGGATTTTAACCAAATTTGGCACAATTATTCTTCATACTCCTGGGCAGGTTATAGTAAAAGAATCATGTAAATCGGTGTAGAAACACCAAAGTTATACATGAAATACGCTATAAGTCATCGCGCGAGAATACAGAATCATGCCATAAGGATTATTTTTGTGTATCAGTTGCCGCGTTCGACGCGCTTCGCGGCGGGAGCTATAAAAAGGCGGCGGGTCTGCACCCGTTTCGCGTTGTCACGGCATCACGTGTGAACGGCTGAACCGATTTCGATAATTCTTTTCTATTATATTCATTGAAGTACGAGGATGGTTCTTATGTAGAGAAAACGTAAATATGTACCACGGGCGAAGCCGGGGCGGACCGCTAGTCATAAAATAAAATAGCACTTTTTGTTACGACGCATGTTATGTATAAACCTATTTCATAAAATTTTATTTTATTTAATGTAATACTTTCATAAAACATTTCACAAGCACCGTATTAAAATGTAAATTAAATAAAATGGAGGAAAGAAATAAATTATTATGTTATAACTTCATGGAAACTTCTAGATAGTCTTAATGCACTTTTGAATACAAATACGGACAAACTTTTGTTAAGTTAGCACAATGCGATTGCTGGCGAGTTGATTTTATGAAACTAATTAACACATTAATTTATATTTGAACATTTTCAAAGTTGGTTGAGATTTAATACAATATGAATGTGCATAAAATGTTGTAATGACTTTTGCAATATCGTCACGCTTCTACAAGTAATTTAATTATGATATAATGTAAATTGTGTCACTAATGCAGTTTTTGTAAGACAGTTGAGCTTCACAATATGATCTACTTACTGCAAAAATAGTTTACTGTACATTTCTAAGCTCCAAAATATTTTTAAACGCATTTTAACCGTCTCTTACATTAAATTTCTTGTAAGTAAATTTTAGCTAACAGCGAACTTTAATATTTTAAGTTCTCTTTCTTGTAAAATGGTAAGAATTATTGTTATTCATATCCTGTTGAATATGCAAGAATATTCATGACTGGCTCGTTAGCGAGAGGGTCGGCCGCATTTATGTAAAGTATCGCATTAAGTAGTATTTTTTTATAACGGACCGAAACTTCTATGAAATGTGATTATAGAAGGGCCGAATCAAATTCCATCCATGTTTATTTTATGCAGAGCTACTAGCCATGTAGTTATAACGTATAGATGAAGACTTTATGACGAGGTATGTGAGTATTATTCGTACCTAAATGTTTTTTTTTTTCAACATTTCACGTAGCTACATTTAAACATTGCTTTATCGCTATCCATTTCCTTAATTAATGTAGTTAGGTTTACCAAAATATACTCACATAAAAGACAGAAAATGATAATTTTTTCGCAACTAGTCTACATTTCTGAATATACATATTTCTAAAGCCTAACCCAAAATAAAAAGCAAATCAAATTTAATGATATCAGCTCTCCACAATAATGTCCACATTTCAGTGATTCAAAAGGCGACGTAAAGCGCAGAGATATATCTCCATCAAAGTTATTTGTAGGGATAAGTTGCCCTTACATTTTTAGCCTGTGAAATGTTACTCGAGGATTTGAAAAATACTTTCATATATTCCTTTTACGATTGCGAAGGTCTGTGATGTTAGATCTTATACCCTAATCAACTCTTTCTTATGTGGCAAAGATATACGAGGATCATATACGTGAACCATTTGGGTCACTGGAATGGCTTCAAAATATTTACAAAATATTTTACTTGCATTGGACTAAAACATTACGAATGTGGATAGATTCGAGCACTTTTTGATAGGCATATGCATATTTTTTTTATTAATTTTGTTTCATCAAAAGTCGATCTTAATTCTCGTACTATATTTATTTTTCATTATTCGATAAATAATTCATAATATTTAAACATTAATGTGTACGCTCCTTAAAAATAATACGTGAAATGGACGTGTATTCTGAATGCTCTATTTTAGTGTACTTGAAAAGCTACGCAGTCTATTGGTAACGGTTAATGTTTCTGGTACAGCGAGAAGTGGAATAAATAAATACAAAAAGAAACAGATACACAGCCAAATGCTTGATTTGGTAAACCCAACCATATGTTGAGGCTTATAAGAATATATGCGGTTGCGAAATAAATTTGCCAGGAATGTTCGTGGGCTTATTTGGGCAAAGGGAGGTCAAACACTTAAACTCCAGAGATACAAGATTGCAGTCGAGTTGAGGCAAACGAAGCGAGCCATATGAATCGCTTTTATATATGGAAGAGGAATTTTTATAAGCATCCATATTCATCACTGGGTATGCATTTACATTAAAAATAAACCCAATTAAAATGAAGGCAAATATTTGAATAGAGCTTTCTAAAACTAGCTGAGTTGAGTATTAAATGTATATATAATGTGAGTACAAAGAAATAGATGAATATGTTTATTCTGGGAAAATTGCAATGACAGAAATGTACAGGAGACCTTGTTGAAAATGTATTTCTTTTGAATTCCGACACAATTTTTCATCTATGCTTCAGCGACCATAGTTCTACGTAGACGTGAATTATTATTATTAACGGTCAACAAAGCGAGTTTTAGAGGAAGTAGAAATAGCTGTGATGTTTGTTTGAAGGAAGACACATTGTGTGTATGAGGAAAACGTGTCAAGAAAGGGTAGGGTTATTTCTCGAGCGACAAGGCGTGAACGTCACATCACCTACTTGTAAAGAAACGTAAATAAACGCACATTTAAGAGTGCGTTTGAATCGACACATACATCAGTACCTATCTTTTTGAGTAAACAGGATCTGAACGGACGGATGGAACTATTCTGGTGCACATGAATGATTTTGACGTCAGAGATAAAAAAACCGTGTGTACAGTATACGTGTTATCGAAACATCACTATACAGAAAATAATGTCTTAAATTTAGTCAAATATATTTTTTATATGAAAAAACGATGACACAAAATAAGAATATATAACCGATGAAAAAATTCGTAGTCTTGTAGTTTCGTAGACCCAGCGTAGACCTCGCGTAGCACCTAATCTATACGGCAAACAACAATCTCCTTTAATTTCATTTACACTTTATTCAAAGTTCAATTACTGGTGGATATAAAGAATAAAAAAAAGAATCGATGTAAAAAATACAGAATACCTCCACATGTAAAGATTACCCTCGCGCCATTCTAATTACCTCAAGTCGGTGACGGTAGTGACACATCATCAAAGGTACATTCCACACACTTGCCTTAGGCGTGCTCTCTTCTATTTTTTCTTTTGAACGGACCCCAGTGATTTTATCTATAACTGAAGAAGCGCATTGCCCGCGGCGAACATCGAACGAATACCAGACGACATGCACGATAAGTGAATGACATTTAATACTTCTTATCGTTTAAATGATGCTTGTATCTAAAACGAAATAAATTAAAATACAGATAGAGTACACTAAGCGTAGTAGATATTATATTATTTATTTAGTAATCGCGATTTCTGCCACTTTATAAGTATTTGTGAAGGTATATTGATTATTCTTAAAAAAATCCGGTGATATTTGTGCCTCCAAGATAAACAGTCGCAACTTCATACAAAAATTACATTCAAAGGGCGAAATAGGGGGAACACGTATCGTGCGTTTCTAACGGTGTGTGTTTAATGTCAATACTAATTTTTCCTTTCCCTTCTACATTTGTCTTTAAACTTCTTATTGCGGTGGAGGCTGATGTGGCAATATTTGGTACTTATCGTTAAATAAAAATAACGATAATTCATTGCGGAAAAAGAACATGAGCTTTTTCGTTGATATAGCTAATTAAAATATAGCATTAATTTGATATTAACATTTAGATAGCTATTAAATAAAATTTAACAAAAATATTATAACGACAAAAGACTACAAACATACAATAAAAAACGGCAAAATGCTATAAAGTTCCTAGCCCCATTTCTATTCCGGAGCTTTAAAACAATCTATACACGAAATCGTCACACCATAAAGGGAATATCTCACTGCGATATCAAATAGATATGCAGCATCAATATCACACAGCGATCAGATGAAAAGTGTGTTATTGAAAAGGTAACACCTGCCGTGGGGGCACCGGCTGACCACGCGCTCGATTCACAAACATCGCACCCAAAATATAATACGTTTTCAATTTACGTTACACGCTTTCATTTGGACACTATTCTATCACAATAGCCCCCAGTTCGATATGAACGGCAGAACAAATATATTCGGCCTCTATTGTACGTATACTGATTATGATTTGACTTTATTAGTTTGCCGTTTGGTGCTTCGTTTTCGATTGGATTTATTGGTTAGGATTTTTAATAGATAACCAGAAACCGGATGGGTATATTTCGAAGAAATAGAAAGAAGAAGGATGTTCTTCTGGTGGAATAGAGGCATGCATGTCACAAGGTTCAATTTTTTATATGAAGCACCATGTAAAGTTCATTGTGTGTGTCTGTCGTACCTTGATCGAACCTAAAATATTTAGGATGTAATAGCTAATGCGTTTACTACTGTATCTCAAAGTACCTCAAAGAATGTTTGATAAGTCCACCAGCCATATAAATTTTGAAACTTTCATCTAGACTTTACACCAAAGAGGATATTTTCAAAGACAGGTATAGATAAATATATTGTCCATTGTACAAAGACCGATGAAGTCGGTGCTTTTTAAATTTCACTAAGCATTCGGCAAGAATTCGATTTAGAAATACTTTTATTCTCGGAACTGGTGTGTTCGTCTGATGTAAGAAATAAGAGTTATTATATTTTATTTCAATTTATCAGTTATATTATTTTTAATTATTATTTTCGTATTAGATATCCTTTTGAAAGGAACCTTTATTAAATTTTATAAAGTTAAAAGACTCATAGAAACAAGGATGCTAAAAGTAGGTAAGTCCGTTCAATTCACTTTAGAAAATATTGATAAGTTTCTACAAATGCTTGTGACTATAACTTTCTTCTTTAATCCGTATTGTGTTCAAAAGCAGACTTAGAAATTTCATTAAATTGTTCTGAAAGATATTGTTCAGCTACATTAGACATATAGAGCAAGATATCATAAAATAATTACCGGCAACAAAAGGTTTCTAATAGTATTACGGATAAAGCAATCGGAAGTGATTGTGTAAATCACTAACGGGCAAAGTTCACAGAGCCTCATATAAATCCAGAACTAACATTAATCGCCACTTCTATAATTATTTCCCAGAGCAACTTCGTCTATTTTGTCTCCTATATTGTTTTGCCCGAGTAACTTTACTCCATAACTGTAATGGAAACTTTGAAAACACTGTTGACAATTTCTTCACAATACGCGTTAAATTTCCGATTCATTTTTTGTCTATTGTATTAAAAACTTCTTGCTGATTGGTTTGAAATGAAATTCGCGTTACATTTCGAAATTCGTTTATTATATTTTATTAATGATGTGTCCGTTATAAATATATTTTCATGAATGTGTTATTTTTGTTTGCGATTTCTTAACAATACGCTGCGAGAAACAGTTAATAGAACAAGCATGTGTTTGTGTCATATAGGGATTCATGAATGTATAGCATGTGTATTTAAAGCGCTCGAAATTACGCCGAATGTTGAAACGTAAACACCAGCGAGGCAAGTGATACATTCGACGATATAAGAGAACAAGTAACTCCTGCAATCACGGCTACTATTTGCTCTAGGACCGTGATATTTATTTGCAAAACTCTCGAGGGGTCGTCTCGTAATGCCAGCCTAATTTCCGAACGAAAGCTGAATAAGCATTCGATGGGAGATTGGATAAACGTCGCAATTAATGACGGCGCGACAAGGTGAAAACAGATGGATTGAATTATTTATTCTCGTACGCAAATAGATTCTAACTACGCGAGTTTAGATTTAGCATTAGTGTTAAGCGTTTAGGGTAAGTATATGTATGAATTCTGATTATCTTATGGTAGGTAAATGGTCGTGAAAGATAAGAGCTAAAATAAATCTTAATATGAGTAGTCATAAGAGTTGAATATTTCCTTTTATAAGCAGATAAACTAAATACCAGGAAAACTATTATTGAATATCGAATTCGCTGTATTGTTATATAGAGATTTAGTTTGTTTTCCGCTCATGAAAGTAATATACTTGAATATTTCGTTACATTTTTAAAGCAAATGCAACAACAAATAACTTAATTATTTCTGAGTTCTTGACACACAAATTAGTAACGTTACACGCTCCGCTTTACGTATGTGACGCTAAAATTGTTTCTCATTTAGTTAATATCGATGACAGTTTAATTATAACAGTTCAAAGAGAAATTCATTATCTCGAATCCAAGAATTTCGCCATACCTAAAGGGTTTAGAGGTAAATTAAAAATATTCTTTTAGTGAGACTGATAAATCTGAATTTTATTCCTTTAAAATTCGTTTCTATAGCACTTTTCAATCGTCAACGTTTGCAACCTTGTCGACTTTTATTCAAAAAGATTTATATTATGAATATTATAATTTAGATGTTGCTTTAAGTAGTTTATGATTTGATAGTCGTAAAATATACTATGGTAACGTGAATAATAATTTATACCACCTCTCCAATGCTAAATTAATTTGTTTAAAGACACCCAAACATTAATAAATATTATCCATCTATCTAAGCATTAATTTCTTGTAATATTGATTGAATTGTATTTACCCTCACCAGATACTCAGCAGTGAAATATCTCATAAAACTATCGATTTTACAGCTGGTAATAAACGGAACGTAAAATTATGTAGAAAAGTCCTGTGTCAATACGAGCTCCACTTGATATTCGGATCATAGAGTGATATTGGCACGATAATGTATGTTATTTATATATATACCTACGTTCGTTATTTGTGATGTCGAGTGGGGAGCAGTATATCTTGAAGTTTACCCAAAACTGGTTAGCGATATTAATGCTTCGTACGTGGTAATCTTACTGATGTCGATTGTGTATCATGCTTGTTATGAACTATTGTTTTCGGAACCAATATCCAATTATCCTATTTACTTAATACGATGTCCATGTTATTTATTAAAGATAAATTCATTGTTGTCCATTTCCATTTGTGAATGATCTTTTGGGCTAAATAGGCGTCAATTTAGATTAAATTTCGATTATAGAGATAAAACTATCGATCGTTTAAATATGATAGAGTAATTTTGTCGCGACTGCGGAAGTCGGTACGTGCGGTGGCGTGATTGGTGCCGTGGTTTAAAATTATTCATACTTTGTCATAATATATTCGCATAGAATAATAATAACACTAGGTACCCTGGAATAGGTTTTAGATATTGGGAAAATACTGTCATTCTTGGTTAGTAAGTTAGTACTTCTGTATAACAAAATTAAAAATATAATAAAATGTGTACAAAAGATTGATCGTTTTTATATAACACTTAATTGGATTTAATTAATTTTGAAGCCTAACAAACCGAATAAACAATATTCTATATGTTTCAAGTCATTTCGGTAAAAAAAAAAACAGATTCGACAGGCATTCAATAGAATACCGCCGACAGAAAAATGACGGGTACACATTTTTATCCCGCCCATCATAACCGCTCAAAACAAATTGTGTTTGTGAAACTTGTGGCGTGACATCTAAATTGTATAAATCTACGTTTAATATTATATATATGAGATCAAATCAGGAGTTCCACAGGGAAGCATACTGGGACCGATTCTCTACATTATTTACACAGCCGACCTTCCAACTTCAGACAACACCATAGTCGCAACATACGCGGACGACACAGCCTTGTTATCCACTCACTCAAATCCAATAATAGCGTCAGATCACCTGCAAAATCACATTTATAAAATATAGGAATGGCTTAAAAACTGGAGAATTCATGCAAATCAGAGTAAATCAAAACATGTTACATTCACACTCAGGAGAGACACATGTCCACCAGTTGAATTGAACAATGATTACATTCCTCAAGAGGATAATGCTAAATACTTAGGCATGCACTTGGATAGAAGGCTAACATGGCGAAAACATATTTGGACAAAACGGAAGCAACTGGACTTGAAACTTCGTAGTCTTTACTGGTTAATTGGACGCCATTCACAAATGAGGACAGAAAGCAAATTAGCAGTATATAAAGCCATCTTGAAACCCATATGGACCTATGGCATCCAACTATGGGGTACAGCTAGTAATAGTAATATAGAGATACTGGAGCGCTTCCAAACAAAAACTTTAAGGACTATATTTAACATCCCATCATACATCAGTAATAGGATCATATATGTACTTAGACTTAAAGCTACCTACTGTCAAACAGGAGATAACTAAATTTAGTGACGCCTACCAGAAAAGACTTTCAAATCATAAAAATGAGCTAGCCTTTAAATTAAGCGGAGATCAAGGCCTTCAGTACAGAAGGCTAAAAAGACATAGTGTGCCAACACTACAGGGCAGATTTGTAAGGATGGAATGATACATCCATTTGAGATGTGTCCTTCTAAGCAAAAAAA
>CAJQZM010039808.1:21383-52765 GCA_907164665.1 Colias nastes | reverse complement strand
ACAGGATTTTTTCGAAAAATCAATATTTTGCCGAGAAATTCAAAAAACTACAGAAAAAGTTAAAATAAAAAAATGCAGTCTAATTATTTACACAAAATGAGCCTATAGCCTGATAGGTAGGTTATTGCGCTATACCTATACCAAATTTCATTCAATTCGGTCCAGTAGTTTTCATAACAGAGTGGTTTTGCGTCAAAAATATTGAAACTCCGGATTATTTAAAAAAAATCATAATTTCTAAACCATAAGTTTTCGCTTAACTAAAGTATGTTTTAAATGATTACTCATGATGCTCTCAAGCTGAAAAAAATTTTTGGACCACTGTAAACGGGCCACCCTGTATTGTAAGTACATTGTAATTTGTATTTTTAATTAATTATTAGTGGCATAATAATTTAATAAATTATTATCTTAAGTGGAATTAAAGATCATTGTACGTCGAAAGACATTCTTTATCTGAAGACTACAACAAGAAAATTACAGGAAAAAAAGTATCTAATAAAATAAAAAATGTGTGCGTGTACTAGTGTACACACATAAGAAGTGAAACTTCTTTATGACCTTATTTTTCAAAAAATAATTTACTATATGCAACTTTACAGAAATACGTCGAATCACGCGTGGCAGGGATAAGAAAAAGATGGCGCGTAACGGAAAAATGTCACGCGTAACGAAAAAATGTTACACTAAATTTTTTTCCAACCTCGATAAAGAAGTTTCACTTCAATAATAATAAATAGCGGTAGTAAATTAACAGTCTTCAATTATTTTTATTCGTATTTTTGGGGTATTAATTTTTTAAGTTCATATTATTACTGAAGGATTTTTTCCTATATACTATTGCCTTGATTGCCTGGTAAAGGTCACTACAGGTAAATTAGCTTGGAGAAATTTTTGCATATGTAGTGGTGTGTATATTACTCAGATCTTGGAGCGCGTTTCCACTATATCGTTCTGGCCTATACAAAAATGTTTCGATATCCTAACATTACTATTTAATTTTATACTTATTCCTAGCAACACTTTTGTTTTCAATAAAAACAACTTTTAATTTGAAAGAAAATGGTTTTGACTTTATAAAAAAAATATATCATTCAATTTCACGTCCTTGAGCAAACGACAAGGCGACTACCGTGAAACAATAAAATATCGTGTCCATTATAATTTGTTTCATAATTAATATTTGACCATAATAATTACGAAACAAAACAAATAAATAAATCGTCACTTGATAGTGGAAAGTGGAAACACGCACAAAACCAGAATAAACCAGTTTACGCTGTCCGCAGGTGCCAAATGCAGTTGTTTGGTACCGTTAGAACATAAAGCACACATTTCATTCAAAAATTATAATTATTATGTACGTAGTTTAATTGATAAAGGAGAATGACCACGGGTGGTATCGGTAAAAAAAGGAGAATGACCACGGGTGGTATCGGTAAAATTTGAGTTGTGCCACGTATTCGTGATATTGTTAATTCCTATTTGTATTTATAATGATCATATGTATCATTATTAAGTCTTAATTATACCGGATAAATTGAAATAATATTAAAAGTTTGTGTTTTGAAACATGTATGACCACGTATGGAATCGGTAAAATACTAATTGTGTCACGTGTTCGTGATATTGTTAATTCCTATTTGTATTTATAATGATCATATTTATCACTATTAAGTCGTAATTATACCATATAAATAGAAATAAAAGTAAAAGTTTTTGTTTTGACACATATATCTATCTCTCTTGCAAGCGTCCTGCGTCATATGTCATAGTTTCTATTTGAAATGAATCTTGAATGAATGTGTTCGACGCTAAGGTTCGACGCAATGTTCGACGTAATTTATTTTGAAATAGGTAATGTTTATTACGATTTACTTTTCACATTTGTCTTGTAAATTAAAATATTACCTATGTAATAAATGTAAAACTTAACGTTCATCGTTAGTTTAAACTCGATAAAGTATTTTTTTGAAGTGTTGAATAAAACTATTGTTTTATTTTTATTGTCGCGAACTGCGGCTTATTTATATAAAAACTTTAATCGTTTCTAAAAATACTAACATCAAGCTTTAAATTGAGCTATATTTCATCTTGACACAATAAGTTTGATTGCGATACCAAGTGCCATAGTCACTTGGGCAATCTCCTTTTGTATTTGTTGATTGTTGTTATTATTTGTTATTATTGTTATAATATTTGTTGAAGTGTTTAATTTGTGTGTAAGTGTTGTAACTTTGTATTGTTAATTCAAAATGGCTCCAGTGTTAAAACATGGTCGAGGCAAGCCTTTGACTTCTCAAACTAAAGAATTAAACTTTAAATGTCGTTTCTTTTTCAGGTTAGTAAATTTTTCATTTTAGTAACATTGTCATTTTGTAAAATCATGTTCATTTTGTAAAAGTTATACGTATGTTAAATGTGTAAATATTAAATTAAAGTCTCATCTTTTTCAGAGGAGAAACACATATAGTTTAATTTAAAATCCCATATTTATATAATATATATATATATATATATAAAATAAAAACTAAAAATAAAATGTTGTTTTATTTTATTTGCTGACCATACACTACTACAAACGCAAAAATTTCTCCAAGCTAATTTACCTGTACTAAGGCCGTCTAGTGTGCTGAACTTTGCATCATAATAAGTTTGGATATTTTGTAACATATTCGTCAGCAATTTAAACCAATAAAATGAACATCTAAATATCTAGACAATTGAAATAAATCTTTACACATTGACTGACACAAGTGACATATTTCGCTTAAATAATGAATTCACCACTAAAATAATTTATGTTTTGCAAAAAGAGAACATTTTACTACAATATAACATTCAGAAATTGACTACGAAGCCAACCCGCGTCTTACAGGCAACCATACTATGCTAAGTCACAGACAAACACGCCTCATATCAAGTAATGTAACAAGTTAACAAATTAACACCCTGTAAATATAACATTCACAAAATCCCATTACAAGATCCTCAGAGCATGTCAATTTTGTTCAGAGATTGGCATATTACGTTGAAATGGCAGTACTTCTTAACGCAATTGTGTAGTGACAAGCAATAGAGGGGAACTCCAAACACACTTACGGAAGTTACTGCCAAGGGAGCGTCCGTCTAAAACAATCTACTCGACAACTCGCGTCCAATAATAATATGTGGATGGAATAATTCCTTTGAAAAAGTTCGCTCTCTGGGGGCTTGATACGCATCTGGAATTCTTATGGAGGTAATTCCTGTGTGGTTAATTGTGTTGTTTTATAATTACATGCACGAATGTATGACACGGTTTCTATAGTGGGTATATTGTGTAAAGACTTGGATGCAATTCCCATAGCTGGAAATATATTATTGTCTGATGTTTGTGTAGTGTCTCTACTTCTGCGACTAGAAATTAAGAAGCTTGAAGTGTTATAGTGTCTTTCATGAAAAAACCAATGTATATGAATACAATTACATATTAATATACAAACGTTGAATTCTTTGTTAATAAGATAAAATTTACCTGTCTTTCACATTATCATAATTACTAGTGTGAAAAAACATACAAGGCCGAAATAAATGACTTCAGATGGAAGGAATAATAATGTTTTAATTTATTAAGTACGTATTGTCGTCTTTATTATATTTATTTTCTGTAGTTTTGGACTTGTTTTCAACTCTGATATAAATCTAAATGCTTCTGCGGAAAAATTAACGGTCCATTTTGCCTGAAGCCTTGTGAAAACATCTAGACTAGAACTATAAAACAACAATTTAGTTTGGTTTTCTCTCGGATTTTATGAATGAAATTAATTTACATCTATACCATTTGGATCATATTTATCAATAATTATCATCTCACTACGTATATTTACTTCAAAAAAATATTTTCGAAAATAGCAAAGCAATTTTGGATATTATTTTTTATAAAGCATATTCAAATTGTTTTATTTGTGCAAGATGCATGGTGATAACCACAAAAAACATCTTCAACCGGTCGACCCGTACCGACCGTAAAAACTTAAAATCCAAAGTTTTTGAGAAGGATATTTATATTGAATTTTGAATAACTAATTGTATAAAAGTCAAAAATATTAGGCAGGTTAAAAAATAGACGCATTTGGCAAGTAAAAATGTGATAATGAATGAAGAAAGAAACCACCGCGAAAAAACAAAAATCTCGTCCTCATACACTATGATATCAAGTTATAAAAGTACGAAACGAAACTTTCACCGGGTCCCGTTTATAAAAAATAACTATTGCTATCCCAGAGCAAATATAAATATGGGTAAAAGGAAAACTTTTTGCAAATACCACGGTACACAATCACGCCCTATCGTGTAATATGTTACTCTTACAACCAATTTTATAGTTGCGAACTTTTTCGTAAGGCGTGGGTTCATTTGATTTTTATTATAAACTTGCGAGCGTATGATGCAGGAGTCTGTTTAAGTTATAGTTTCATAAGTACACGAGGTACAAGCTTTGATGTTTAGAATTTCTAGGCGATAGCTACGTACAAGTATAGTATGTATAGTTTCGGAATGTTAAATGTGTGTACTGGAGTCAGTCCTGGTTTGAGATAAATAAAAAACAGCCTTTTAATTTTTTTTATTTTATCAATGCGACTAGACATGAGTGTTTAAATCTTCATTTGAATAAATTGTACTCTTTCTTTAAAATGTATCAATTACATCTTTTGACTTATTCACTTTTTTTGTACTTCGTTTTCTATTTCGTTCGACTTGTCTAAAATTGGTACGTACGGTATTTTTGCTTGCAAGTTTTTAAAGGTGTATAAAACGTAGCCACAGCTAGATCCTTACAAACATTCCAATGTAGCACGTTGGACTGACGGGTGGTACATGAAACCCTCAAGAGTAATAACATCTAAAATTATTGAATATTCCTTCAAATACACGGATGTTCCGGCGACAAGTCCCCAACTCGCCGCCAAATCGGCCAAATTCTTTGGATAAGTTTACAAAGGGATTAATTTTGTTTAATTAAAATTTTGAGGTAATAGAATCGAGGAAATTATTTTTAACCCCATCAAAGGAATTTAATATAGCCGAGAACCAGTTTAATGAAATGTTTCAGTATAAATTTCAAAATATTTCGATTAAATTTCAACGTTCTATTGGTGATGTTTATGACTTATTTGTATACATGCCTTATCCCTTGAAAATATAAGTTATGTTCAATATTTATTTTGAGGTAAATGTACCTAACAGGTATGACATCTATATATTTAGAGCAGAGAAAACTTGCCCAAATCGGTTGGTTTAGTTTCTTACGACTATATTATATAATCGCCTTGAACATAATATTCATTTCAATTTATTACCAGTAGGTAGCTCAATCGGTCTTAATTGTTTTTTATAAGTTAATAAATAATTTTATAAATAATAAATAATAATTAGTATAAAACATTAAAGCCCCAGCACAAGTGAACAGATTGAAACTCACGCTACTGTTGATTCATTAAAATCAACATCGCTTGGCTTATTTATTTTTCATCGAGTATTATGAGTTGAATTTTTAACTGGTCGAGAAAATAATTCTTTATAATTAATAAATGAAATCCTTTCAACACTTGTTAAATTGTTAATTTAAAGAGGGCTGTAAAAACCATAATAATATTACATACCTACAAAAGAGAACTAATTTCGACATTTCCTTGATCTGAATTGACAACGGACCAGTGGGCGGGGCTTAAAAAACATGGCTACGTATTGTGTGCAACAAAAGAATTAACCATAAGTTTATATTGAATTAGTGTCATCAATTTTAATTATTTATGTTTTCTATAAATGATTTTTTCAATTTGTTGGATCATGAATGGATTAATGAATCCTCATTAATATCATTATGTTTTTTCACAGTATCCTTCTTTAAACTCCGATTTACTAGACGCTGATGTCGTGCCTCTATATTTTTTTTAGCTTTATTTGATTCTCTAGCAGAGCTTGGTAGATTACACGATGGAACACATGTTTTTTTTAAAGTCATCTTTTTAGTAATAACACCTGAAAAACAAATTTTTCAATTAGTTTTAGATTTATATTTACATTTATATTTGAGGTTAAACATTGTCAACTTACTTGGTACAATAAAATCATTCCTTTGAAAATGTAATGAACACACTCTCATATGCGGATTTATATTTTTCAATTTTAAAGCACGCTGCCAGGCTTTACATCGATCTACTTTTTCTTTTTTTCCGAAATAATTTACAACATAAACAAAACTGCTACCAGGTTTAGGTATAGCATGAAAACTAACTTCTAAATTCGTATGAGATTTACTACTACAACCGTTCACCGCACAATAAACTCTACTTTTATTTTTAGTACGAAATTTTAAAGAATTTTTATTAATTTAAAAAAAAAAAAATTTTTAATAGATTCGGTAATATACTTGTGTACTTAAGTGCACACTAAAACTAGTTCTTTTTTTGAACACCAGGTGTCGTGACCAAAGTGGTCCGTTGTCAATTGTGTAATGAGTATGTGTACTATGTATGTGTGTAAGAAAATTTAAAATGATTTTCTAATCACTACATATTATAAAACAAAGTCGCTTTCTTTATCCCTATGTATACTTAAATCTTCTGAAACTACGCAACGGATTTGGATGCGGTTTTTTTAATAGATAGAGTGATTCAAGAGGAAGGTTTCAGTAGGTATACAATTTACTAGCGGTCCACCCCGGCTTCGCCCGTGGTACATATTTCGCAATAAAAGGTAGCCAATGTTCTTTCTCAGGGTCTAAAGATTATCTGTGCCAAATTTCACCAAAATCGGTCCAGTAGTTTATGCGTGAAAACCATACATACATACATACATACAAACCTTTCCTCTTTATAATATTAGTATAGGTAGATTAGGTTTTAGACAAAGTGGACGAAGACCGGGGCGGAAAGCTAGTTCTTTATAATTAATAACTTTTAATCGTAACCTATATCAAAAACTGTTCGTTATTACAATAGGACTAGGTATTAACCACGTTCATTATTCAAAACTTTCCCACTATAAAACTCAATAAACAGTTGCACGACAATATATTCATAAATTAACCATTTCGCTTGTCAGTTGTTCAAATTTTTACTCGACTTTGTTTGTATGAAAGCGCGAAACTGCGGTCTGTGGGCTGTAAATTTCTATTACTGTTAGTGTAAATAAAATTCACTGGATTTTGTTAGTTAAACTGGAAAATTAATTTCATTTTAACGTACTTACGAAGATAATAATGTGGTAATTTAATAAATGAAAGATTACTTTTATAATATGTAGGTATGTATCACAGAACACACGGTAGTTCAATCATGCAACCAAACATTTATTCAACCCGCCTGGGTTCTTTGTAAAGCTTGAAATTACCACATAATTCGATTTCTATTTTCAGTAATTACAGTGGACTTATGCTGTTCTTCAATATTTCATTCATTCGTTATATTTTTAAACCTTATTAAAATCCAATCACAATAATGACCACTACCGCCATTCCGTAGGTAGGTATCCGTTGCATACATGCATATAAAGTACTTTGCAATGGAAAAGCATTCCTCACTCGAATAACTAACGGGGGCATTCACGAGCTTAATCCATATTTATTTTATCGAAGGGTAATTATGGAAATTGATCGTTTTCTTAAAAGCTTTTCATTTACATTGTGCATTTGTTTTTTAGAGTTTTTGGTAATGGCTTCTGGTTGTCCGCTTCGCTTCGCCTTTGTCTCGCAAAGCTTCAATGAGGTATTTTCGAATAAACTTAAAATATTTTAACGATTAAAAAAAGTTATTTGAGTTTTAGTTACATGACAGTAGAGTTGGTTCTATGTTCTATTATAAACTTCGTGCTATTTAAAGCAAAACTTAGGTAGATACTTGAGAAAAGTAGTGAAATAAGAATTTACCAGCAAACTTTTTCTTTATACCATTCCTGTTTACTATAAATCTCAATTATTTAATTGTATATGTTGCTTATGCTTATTTGAAGGTAAAAATGGTCATTGTTCTCTCACTTACAACTTAAAGAAAGAATTTAGAAAAAAACTTACGTACAGCGCGCATCCGTTGGTTGAAGCTAGTCATAAGCGCATTTCTATAAAATAAAAGTATTCCACAGCATTTTATTAAGCGATACTCTATAGGTAGTTACAGCATTTTTCATCGCAATGCAGTAACATTTTTACGGCACATAAAATGGTAACAGGAGGGCCATTCTTTTGTATCTACCCCTTCTATGCGATCGGTTACAGTTATTAGGCGTTTTATTGCTCAGCAGATGCGTACTAAAACAAGATATACCTACCTAGGCGTTTTAAGATGATACATACAGCTGTTTGGAGGGATGTAAAATGTATAATTTATGACAATTTTTTATTGCTATACAAGCAATGTGTTTTATTAGACCGAGGGACAAAAAGTATTTGTCTTGAATTAATTAATAAAAACACGATGATCATAACGATCAATAAACTGCTATTTCCTTTATTTCTACTCGATATAAATATCTACCCATCTCATAGCATAGTAACTACGTATTTAGAGTAATCTATGATTATAGCCACAGGTTACTAAATAGTAACTACGGCCACCTACGGCACTGATAAAACCATATCTCATGATTCATAGAGTTTTCGCACAACACACAACTAATACACTTTTAATTCTTTAAACTCTAAAACCGAAACAATAGCTAAAACCACATCTCACATGAAAATTCATATCTTTAAGTAAACTTAAAATTCTTACTAAAATCTAAATACCGCTAAAGCCAAGCTCACGAAGTATCGTAACGTTGTTAGGCTGTATACACACTCGGCAGATTTCCCGAGTGCAGGGTACACACACGCTCCGTTGCTACTTGAATTGTTGCACACTCATTATAGCAATATGCTACATTAATTTAATTGAAACCAGGATAATATTTAACGCGGTTTCGCTGTTTTATTTTTACTTGAAGATTTTCTTAATTAGGTATATTAAATGAGTCGATACATATCAAACTCCGGTAAGTCCATTCTAACAGAAATGTGGGAATCGAGGTATTTTTAATAACTTAAAAAAACAATATGTTTGGACCTTTATAATTTATGACGGATATAATATAATACATTAGAATTATTTTTACGAAGAAACAGAAATGTATTACTTGATGATTATGCCAAAAAATTAGATTTAAATCTGGACATACAGGCGTTTGATATGTACCAGCAAAACTTACCGGGTTTTGAAAAACATCGTCTTGGACTTACAGGAATTTGAAAAATCTCTAATGGACTTACAGGGATTTGATAGAACTCAGTTTTGGGACGTACTGAGGTGGTGGAAATGGGTAGATAGTTCGTCGCGTTGTAAGTATTGGACATTAAAATAAAATATGTAAATTAAAAGATACAAATTATTATTATTATTAACCTTTATCATCGCACTGCTGGGCAAAGAGAGGGGTCAATAAATCAAAACGGTTGAAAAAATCTCAGTACGGCCCTGGGCTTCATGGCTGGGAATAACTACTGTGCGTGTGCTGTGCGTCTAGTTTCATTTATCTTTTAGCTGTTTTCTGAGCCTTGTCTGTTTTAGCTTTTGGTATTGTTTTTTTCCTTGCTTTGTCTAGAACCACCACCTCTATAGTAAAACTGTTTTCTTCCATCATTTATCAATTAAAACGATTTATAAGCATTGGTCAGACGTGTTAGCTTCAACAAAATTGAGAGAAATGGCAGCCATTTTAGTGCCATACTGCGCTGTGATTGGTCGAAATGGACTTACCTGAGTTTGATAAACCACTGTTGACGGACATACCGGAGTTTGAAAAAAAATATTTACTTTAAACCTTATTTTAATAGAGATACGATTGACTTACCTAACTTTGAAAAGTACAGACTGGTTTAGTTTTACAATTCAAAATTGGCGCCATTGTTATCTCAATTTTGGCGGGGAGTGGACTTACCGGAGTTTGATAAGTATCGACTCAAATATGGCGCAGCGTACGCCGTAAACTCTACTACATCACTATTTGCAGGATAAACTTAATATCAAGTAAATAATATTGTTCATAGACAGGTATATTATGTTGTAGAAAATGCGAAAATGAATAAGAACCAATAAGTTAATTATTTCTATAGTGATCTATGAAACTTTGACTTTGTTTTTGATAGAATGAATCTTGAAATGAGATTTGTAAACTTTTACTGTTTGTACCGTAACTCACACATCAAATTAATAATTTATGTTTTCTGTGGTTTCCGAGTATAAAATCAGGTACCTAGCGCCTATGTCACGTAAACTAAATGCTATATTAGTAATATACAATACCAAAACTGTGTGTAATATCGTGCCTCTTAAGCTCTTATCCTACGCTTAGGAAATATTCAACAATCTTGCTCAAGTATTGAAAATCCCAAATACCATCATAACAATTCGTCTCATTACAGTTTGATTGGTGCTTCAGAACACAATTATATGGACCCAGGCTCAGCCCTTTCACCGACCAACTGAATTGACAGCTTGAGTACTTTCGATCCGTTTTTTATTTTTTTTTTAATATATGATAATGCGTACTTTTACGTATGGGAGAGTATTGGATTTTATTTTATAGTGTGTATTTTTCTACTGAGTATGAAAGCTTGGTAGAAAGTAAAATGTATAGTTTCTATTGAGGAACTCCATTATTTTTGGCGGGGGTTTATAGGCTTTAAAGAATATTTAAACACTTTGATGATGGTATGATTATATCGAGTTTGCCTTAGCATAATTATAATTGTTAAGAATGAATATTTTGAAGGCACTTTATTCAAATCAATGAATTTTATTAATAGCCTAGATTTCCTAGTAGATAATGTTAGGCTATTTTTATATACTTGCAAATTTGTATCAAGACTATATTTTACTACAAAAGGCAATATTTTCTTGTTTTTGTGTTAAGATTTGAGAAACTTATTACTTTAGTGTGATTACATATAAAAGACAAACGACAAGGTTTTATATCAAACAATCTAATAAATATCACGACATAAAATCCTGCTCCACAAAATCATATCACGACGTACTCGCAAAAAGAATACTCATTATTTTCTCCCAATTACCCGTCGTTCAATATTCTTTAGTTAGAGGACAAAACCGAGGGGATTAGGTTCGTCCCGTCCAATTTGTGGGACAGAAGTCATATCAATATATCCATTATCTAGCTCTTGAGTCTAGCGGTGAGTATAAAAGCGAATGCTTCGATCGCCCTACGATACTGGACAGGGAATACGAAACTTGGATGTGGTATAATAATAGATATACAATGGTAGTTACTAGTAAGTATTCAAAAAGTTTGACTTTATTTTGTGTAGTCAAACATACAAAACATTTTACAAATAAATTGTAATTAAGGTGATACATTAATTCACACCTAATGCAAATGCAAGTGCTATGACAGTCGACGAATATTACGTGTTTGTGAGTCATAGTCATATATATGAGTATTTATTTAAATCTTTTTAGATACATGTGATAAAAATTTATAAATATAATCACACATTTTTATCCCGAACACAAGCAGGTAATAATCCATAACAACAGATAAACATAATAAAATAATTTACTTCTACAAGTATGTAGATATTAATTGCCAGCATTTGTATATTTACCTTGCAAATGGTATGTTGACATCTTTGTTATTCATTGTTTTCCTGTATGAATCACACCCACTATATATAGTCAGGGTCATTAACCACTTCATTTTATTTATTTAAAATAACATAATATTATTTATTTTAGTTAATACATAGCTATTTTATACCGCATCCAAACAATTCATTCTCACGTTCCTGCGTATTTTAAGCCTTCAGCCAATCAGGCCAAATGTTTTTCGCGGCCGTATCGTGCCCCAAAGGCTTCTTATTTCCTCACCACTTGCCCCTACTTGATGTTTTGGAATTTTCTAGAACTATCTCCATTTTTCTCGAAGTATCGTCAACTTTTCATTTTTGAAATATTATTCTTGTATGTTATGCCTCTCATATTGCATTGAACTGTAAGAAAAAAAATCAATTTAAAATATCACAAAAAAAATATACCTGTAACGTAAGAAGAAATTTCAGTTATGAGTTTAAAATATCAATATATATCAATTAAATGTAATAAATAAAAAAATGAGTGAATTAATGTTAATATTAATTTCTATATTAGACTTGAATATGAAAAATTTAAATACATCGCACCTGATAGAGCGTCTGTATTACTAATCAAGTAAATGCAAGTAACTTCAAATGATTACCACTGGGAATATGTTTATTATCTTATTGTATTTATAATAATACCTACATCTTTAAAAATACATTATTACAAACACAGATACTTAATCTATACTAATATTATAAAGCTGAAGAGTTTGTTTGTTTGTTTGAACGCGCTAATCTCAGGAACCACTGGTCCGATTTGAAAAATTCTTTCGGTGTTAGATAGCCCATTTATCGAGGAAGGTTATAGGCTATATATCATCAACCTCAGACCAACAGGAGCGGAGCAATGCGGGTGAAACCGCGGGGCACAGCTAGTATACTATACTAATTACAACATTTATCTATTTAATTACTTACTTAGTACTTTAATACCAATCATCTGTCTATTTTTGTCATTCTCGATCGAACATCACCTAGTAGGGGATTTTCGAATAGAAACAAGTTTGAACCCACGTCATCCAAGAAATTGAACTCCTTTACCGCGTACCTCATTTTTGGCACTCGAATAAAACACTCGAACAACAGAAAAAATTGAATCCATCTTGTGAAATCGATTTCGGCGGTTTTACTGGTATGAGCCTTCTAAAAAGGGATTTGCAGTTTTTCTACGGGGTTAGTAAAACACTGACGTCATCAGATCTATATAATAGAGAATAAAGTGTTGTACAATTGTAGTTGGCCTTATTCAGACATTTTACTATTTTGAATAAGGTCTAACAACGAAGATATAAAGAGGTCTGTCTTCAGGGATACCTAAGTCTAAAATAAATGTATGCCATTAGACTCTGAAATGTGGGGACAGAGCATTGTTATTTATTTATATTCTTTACGAGCTATTTGTTATACATTAATCATTAATACAAGAAATGTTTGTAAATGGTAAAATTTGACCTGGCATCTCTGAGCAAAGTAGAACCTTTTTATCGTGAAGTGAAATTGAATGACACCTTTAAGCCATATTTCTGATCGACATAATTCTAGAAATTGGATAGCTCGTAAAATATTAAACTTCTTATATGCTGATAATACCAGTTAAAAAAAATATACATCAATAAGAAGAACGTAAAATATACAAGCAGATTAGTAAGTAATATATTAATCAAAGGGATCAAATAATAAGCCGAAAGGATAAACAGAATATTATTGTGTTTCCAGTACTATTAAGAAGTAAGTATGGTAAAGTAATAATCATAATCCTACCTTAATATTTATAATAATTGCAGCAGATGAAACATATCTGTCCACCATCTAAAGATCTCATAAAACTGTTTCTTTTAAATAAAATGTAGACATTGAACGTCTTCATCAAAGGCTTCATTTATACTATGGAGCTTAGCTATGGAGTTAGTGAACAGCTGACAAAAGGCAGACCGGGCCTTCACAACAAAGCAGGTTACGTAATTAAGCTTTAATTTAACCGTTGGGATTATGAGAAAAGTTTCAAGACTCGATTGCACTTCACACCTAAAGCAAACAGACGTCTGTCCGTTCGTTCTCAATCGGGTGGCCATTAGGCTGGATCTTTTGTATTTGCACTATGTACCCAAAAACGAAATGCGAAAAATCGTCGAAAATGTTTCGCAGGTAGAATATTAGGATAGTATACTATAATAGAGCTTCAGAAAAAAAAAAAAAAATAATAGATGCAAGTAATTTAACTAAAATCAAATAAAAATAAATAAAAATCGTTTTATTGAGAAACAATAGATACATAGATTCAACATAATTTAGACACGACGATCGCCTAAGTATACATACATACCTAGGTACCTAAACTCGAAAACCGTCCTATCACTGTCAGGTAAACAATATCCCGTCCCATTATCCGCTTAAACACAAACGTGTGTCCACCAAACACCAAGTTTATGAGAACACTCAAGTCACAAGTTTAGTTGCTACGACTATAGTTGTATTTACCCCTGCATTCCTTGTGTGATCTTAAACTGTTTGTCAACCTGAACAATTGCTATGAGCTCACTGTTCTAACTCAAACAATTCTGGAGCGTTTTAGTAGTATGTTTGAAGTATTTTATGGATTTAACAGTAACCACAGAATTTTTATGTTGTCATAAGTTTTGATTTGGCATTTAATAAAAGAATCGGTGGTTCCAGCGTGCTTAGAAATTTAAAGTTTCTTAGTTTAATTATTTGGAAACGCATTCGTATCCTAATCGGATACCCATACTTAGTATTTTTTTCCAAGCTTCATTCTGATTTCATCTTCTTATTTTTGTATTTTTGAGTAATATTTTTCATTGAAATAATTAATTGTAATGCAAATTCGTACGAATAACCTCTGGACAAAAACTATAACGACATCACTAATCACCCACATTTCACAAACGGTATATTTACGAGCTTTGAATTTTAAATTCAAACGTCTAGTTTATGTTATTACTGCTCCTCTGTAATAGTGGTTAACACGTAGGTAAGCTAACAAACAAGATTTACTGTGTAATAGGTATTATGTTCGAATCATATTGAAGATATAAAATGAAAAACTCTGTCGATACATAAGCCTAATAATCTACTTTCCCATAAAGGACACGAATTTTCAACATAATTCAGTATTTATTCAGAATTTCACTAATAGTATAATAAGTCTATCATAACATTTAAATACAATTTCTTGCACAAAACTCAAAACTCAAACAAACTACCCTCATCTCCATACATTTAAAACCACATGTCTTGTAATTCATTCCCGTACCGATTCGCATCATTGGAGCTGCGCATATGAAATGAACTGTAATCGCCGTAGCAATTAGACGTGTGAGCCTTTCAATTAGGGGATCATTAGCCCCCCTCCCCCCTATTCGCAAATCGACAAGCCGTGTGCGGGTATTATGCCTTTTAATTGAATCTCTTTCATTACTGCTGTCATTGGCGTACTCCAAGTATTTGCATAGACGCTTTAAGTTCGGTTGGTATTGAAAATGTTTGAAGATTTTTCAATTTATTAAACATCTGTATGATGCAAATGGAATGAAAAATATCAAAAGATTGTTAAAGAAAAAAAACAATCATATCATCAATCAAGTGAATAACAAAGCCTTATTTGATGCTGCTCTTAAATATACCTAGTAGAAATAGAAACAGTAATCTACAAAACATTAAGCTGTTGCAACTAATATCAGCCAATACTATAGCAAAAAAATAATAATTTATAATTGTAGTATTTCTTACCTATTGAATTTTTAATTTCAATTCAAACAATAAAAGAGAATATAAAGTCCATACTATAAAAATTCGCAAAGTCGTTTGCATTAATTGAGAATAAATAGAGTATCACATATATTCCACATGTCAAACACGATTATCCCGTTATTCAATTATTTAATCTTACTTTATATTCTGATTTTTTAACCAATATTATTTTGACTTTTGTTTTCACTAATTCCGAGTAGTTTTATTTATTCAGCCATCCATATTTGTAAACTCGAACTTTTCTGAATTCCTTACAATTACGTAAAAGAATTGTAAAATTCTCTGTGTGTATTTTTGCGTTCAATAAAGACAAGAATTGCACTTGAATGACAATCGTCATATTCGTCCTTTTTTATTTTTCCATCGTATCCAATCATTCGTGTGCTGAATTCAATATTCCCTTTGTTGATTTGAATAAAACCCAAACTCTGCGACACTCGATACACTTTCTAATCTAATGGGAACGGCAAAGAATATTTGCGGGAAGCCAGAGCCTCGCGAATTCCTGTCACGTTTGATACCAAAACTGTAACGATATTGAATCCTGAGCCGTCACTGACTTACACGCTGCCGCATTTGTTATCCACATTGCAATGGATCGGTATAATCTACCGGTTCTGATTTATACCTCATCTATGAACCAATCTTTTGAGGCATGTTTAAGTAATGATGCGTTTGGATTTTGATATATCATGCGCGTTTTGCACATCTTTTCCCTTCACATTGATTCCTTTCATGTAAGATTACAAGATAACTTTTTACTTTTTCAGTACATACCTTGAAAATCTTATAATAATTATTTTCAAAATGCCACGTCATACTTCTATACCTAAATGCAACATTGACTACCATGAAAAACTGATTTCTTATTTTACTTATAATCTAATTAATATTGCTAATCCTATCACTAAGATCCGATGTAACGATCCATCGAAACTCAATTACAGGTGTCTTACACGGATGTGTTTCCAACGTGTTTGTAAGTAGACGTATTCTAATTCCAGCTCCGACATCACACGTGATGGGAATAGCCCGAGGACTTTAAACTATGCCTTCTTTTAAAATACTGTTGAAGAACTGAGAATTTATTGGCATTTTTTTAATACACAAAGTTAACCTATTCATAAACGTATGATGAAGTAAAGCTCTCGTAAAAAATATTGTAAGAAATATATAAAAACAGATGAACCTGACAATCGTATTATTTGCGATACATATAGTTCACGAGCAAAAATGTCTAATTCAGAATCCAGCCAAAGTGCACCTGATAATGACGTAACTCAAATGCCCCGAATAATAAAATTTCACGTCAGATTTCAAAACATTATAAAAACTCAAGTCCTCCATTGCAAGTCCCCGGTCACTAGACAAAATTGAATACGACCTAGACAACACGTGTCACATTCTATTTGCGGCGAAGGTAGCTCTACTCTTTGGCAGGCTCCAATTAATTAACCGGACATCATATTTGAAATTAAAGCGTTCCAATCACATCCACTTGGAAGCCGTGCAAATACTAATAAGCAGCGTCTGACTTCCACATTATTAGTTCTGAAAGTATTGACACTTACTAATTTGTAGTTTCGCGAGGGATTTTACAGCGATACGTTTGAACTGAACTTTTGTGACTGTAGAAAGTAAATTATCTTTGGAAAAATGTTATCATAAGTACAGATGAAATGTAATGGACAGGATGTGAAATAAATAACTTTATTAGTGTCTACCCGTATCAGTATTTATTTGTGTTCTTTGCATAATTATATTATAGAGGCTTAATTTAACACTACCTGTCTTAAATTATGTAAATTCTATTTTAATTTGTTAACACAGTATAACTTTTGATCAATCTAAGTTCGGGGGCTTAGAAGATACAACACATTTGACACATAAAACATTAAACAATCTGAGATAAATATTGATTTGCCTATTATTATATCCGACTCTATAATTGAAGTCATCAACAAATCATCGCTGGACGAAGTTTCGGACTGAATTGCAAATGGCGTCAATGACACGCGTCTATAGGAACGCAAAAATCATATTAACGTCACTTATTCGATTTCCATTCAATGCTTTGTTCGGCTCTTCCCGCGTCAGTTAATAGCATTTTAATTAAAGCGAGGAATTAATATTGCATACTTGTCATGTTTTCTGGCTTTGTGCAGGGCTTTGTAAGGAGACGCTACGTGTAAGAGCGTGGGCTGCTATTTCATATTTCTAGGCTTTTAAGGCTTTTATATTCTGATTCTATTATAATCTTTGATAAAAAGACGAAGTTTGATTGACAAAAATAACTGTTAATGGACTCCAAACATTTATTTCATTCGAAACAGGTAACATTATTCAAAAAAATGCCTCATTGAAGATAGGTACCCCAGATACGATCTGCAACCCTTTCGCTCCCCACAAATCCAATGATCGATACCATATTTCCAAATCGCACGATATATCATTTAAAACACTGTCCCATTTTAGTACGGATGTAAAGTATGCCATGCCAAAACCTACGTGCGATAAACAGTGCTGAATTATCGGCCGCGACCGGACAGGCCGAGATAAGCGCGGCTAACTTTTGTGAAATATTTTTGTTTCATCTCGTATAAAGCCTTTTTTTCATATCATTTTATTGCCTTTATACGTTGTGGCATTCGTGGAATATCGCTTTTATTTTCATAGTAGCATTTTATGTTCTGCTAGTGAATGTAACAATTCGAGGTTCCAGGTCCGCGTGAATTTTTGATCAGTTGGAAAGACTAGAGTCATAGAATTAGACATTTTTTGGAAATCCCAGTGGAAATTGGACGAAATATTAAGTAAGCAACTATCAGCAGACTATCAGCCGTATGAAATTGTAATTTATTCACATTTCACAAAATAAAGCGCCAAAATTTATACAGCCATAACTTAACAACCTCTGCACCAAATTGAATATTTATTTGTTTTGTGTTACGTCATTATTATCAGAAAAATTTTACATACATAGTTACCCTTAATAAAAACGAAATTAAATTACGAAATACTTTTTCCAATAATATGCAACGATAGCATTCTAAACTTTATAATATACACGTCTTGATTATAAAATTTAAGCGTCGTCGTTGAAATTACACCTTCAAAAACTCGAACTTTGCTTAGTGGTCAAACTGCAAGTTATAATAGCAAACCATTCAACTATCAAATTAACAGTAAATTGACCAATTGACAGCATTTAGGTATTCGAGTAAGATCTTGTGTCTTCAGAGACTTCAATAATACAATAATGAAAGACAGAATATTGCTTGAAACCAAACTTGGTCGTGTACATTCATTTCTGTTTAAATTATCTCTTGTAAAAACTCCCGAGTCCCTTCATTTTGACGTAACACCCTTGTATCTCGGACCTTTGATTTGAGGCAAGAAGATTGCCTGTGTTATCGGATCTTATTTACATATTTCTACCTCTTTTCGTCCCCAAAGTTTTCGCCGCAAATTCGATTATTCTCAAAGATATCAGCAACTCAATAACAATTCCCGCGATATTTGTTTTTTCGGTAGCGATATTTTACTCTCTCCGTATATTCAATTCTTTTTGGTTTGTTTCCGTTTTATTAAGATCGGTGTTTGATATTTTCAGAAACAACGTTCCATCATTTATGTTTTTCTATGATAATTATGTTTTACGAGAGTAATGGCATATTCTGGAAATCTTCGTGTTTTTGTACCATGAGGTCTTACCCTATGAAATGTCGATTGTTTTACGAGAGTAATGGCATATTCTGGAAATCTTCGTGTTTTTGAACCTTGAGCTCTTACACTTTAGTTTACAACATTAGATTCGTAACAATTAAGCCAATCTACCCAATCAGATAACTTCTGTATACGAAATTTACAATTCCTTCGTCCAATAGCGATTGATAGCGGCTTGGCAGCGCCTCAAACGGACGTCCTGATTTCCAAAGAGTTTGTGCGCTTTGAGCCGCTTATTGGCACATGTTTATTCCGGTTCCGTAGGGAATGCGATGCTTTAGAATTTTTTGTTTTGTTACTGTATATTGTTTGAATCTTAACACGCCTGTAAAATAGCAAAATCTATACATACAATTACATAGTACAACACATAATAATGTAGTGAACATATCCTTATTATATTTTTTAGTTTCATTTCTAGTCAAAAATATAAAATATTGCATTTGTTCACTGACACACGTCATGTAAACCGTTTTTCTTTATAATAACATTTATAACAGCATTTTACTAGCTTAAAATAGCACCGGATAACAAGCTAATAAGGAAAACCAAATTTTACACCGGGTTTATATTTTACCGGGTTATTATACATAAACAAAATCGATGTTGTATTAATGTATACCTAATTAGAGGTTTTCACCACCCAACTCCACCTAATAGTTTTCCACCCATTCTTTTTATAACTACCGCTTATTTTTTTATTAAAATATCATGTTTACAAATTATTGTGTCTATGATTATATAATATGTTATTTTAGTCACAGGTATCCATTATATGAACAAAATATTTTTTACATGCTGATGATGCTGATATAATGTATATAAATATGAATAAAAGTGTTATTCTATTAATCTGCTTCTTTAAAACTCTGGGTGCATCGACCTTGTTGAAAAACAATACAACAGTTATATTCTTTTATTCTCTCTATCTAGATTATAGGATTCTTTACAGATCACAAACGTAGTGCCAATTAAGGATCACTAATTGCTGTTTCACACTGCACGTGGCTATTTTGTTTCAATAACCTTTTAACTATGATTCGTACGTGTTTTCAATTACAATTTGACACTTATGGTTGTGGTAAGAAATAATATAAGAAAGTCATAAATTTTATTGTGTTAGTAGATATCTAGCATTTAATTATTGTAGTTATATACATATAGTGTTTTATGTATTATGCTTTGTTTTAATTCAGTTTTTTTCTTCTTTTTTTTATTTATTATTGCTAATTGGCTACCTTAAGTTATAATGTGTCCTTTGCCTGACGGTTGCCTGGCAGAGATGGCTTTGAGCCATAAGGCCGCCATTTGTACATTTTAAATGGTTTTGTACTTTTATTTTAATATTTTGTACAATAAAGAGTAAATAAATAAATATTTTATTACTAAACACTTTTGAAATTGCAATAAGAATAGAAATAGAACCGAACCCCCTATTTGTATCCCTATTTAAAGTACGTATATTTATTTATTTATTTAAGCCTTTATTGCTGATACAAACATACATATAAAACTAAATCTATCTTAAACATTATTATTTAACACATGGGATTTTCCGGTTTGGTGATCAGCGTGTCTTGTGACACATAGGCCTCTTCCAGCCGCTTCCACTCATTCCTATTGTTCGCATGTCGGGTCCATACTATTCCACCAATCTTTTTAATATCATCTATCCATCTCTTCACTTGTCTACCTTTCCTTCTTTTTCCATCACGTGGTTGCCATTCTGTTAATATTTGTGTCCATTTCGTTTTACTGTCCCTAGTCATGTGTCCCGTCCATCGCCATTTTAGTTGCCTTATTTTCTTTATTATATTTTCCACCTTGGTTATTGAACTTATTTCTTCCGCTGTTTTACGATCTTTAAGTGTTACGCCTATCATACTTCTCTCCATTGCCCTTTGACATGATCTTAGTTTTAAAAGATGTCTTTGAGTTAGTGCCCATGTTTGGCACCCGTAAGTAAGGCATGGCAAGATACATGAGTTGAACACTTTTCTTTTCGATATTATTGGAAAATATTTACTTTTAAATATTTCTTTTAATGACCAATATTTGTTCCACGCGTAAGACACCCTTCTCTCTATTTCTATCTCTGTCTGGTCCCTAAATGATATTAATTGCCCCAAATATGTATAGCTTTTCGCGTATTCAATTGTTTCACCTTGAATTTCAATCGGTATTTCTTCCCTATTAGTCATAACTTTTGTTTTAGTTTTATTCATTGTAAGTCCAACTTCCCTGCTCTTATCTTCCAGCTGTTTTAACATATGTTGAAGCGCATTACCATTGTCGGATATTAATACCAAGTCATCCGCAAATCTTAGATGATTAAGTTTTTTCCCATCGATATTTATACCCATATTGTCCCAGTCTAATTGCCTGAATATGTTTTCCAATACGGCCGAAAAAAGTTTTGGGGATAAAGGATCTCCCTGTCTTACTCCTCTAGCTACCGGAAACTCTTCACCAGTTGTTTCTAGTTTAACTTGTGCGTTACTATTCGTGTATACGTTTCTAATTATGCGGATGTATTTCTTTGGCACACCCTGATGCATTAGTGACTTCCAGAGTGAGTTATGTTTTATTGAGTCGAATGCTTTAGTGTAGTCAACAAAAGCGATGTATAAAGGTTTGCAGTATTCCTGACATTTTTCTACAAGCTGTTTTATGACATGCATATGATCGACCGTTGAGAAGCCCGCTCTAAAGCCAGCTTGTTCCATAGGTTGTTGTTCGTCTAAGAGTGCCGTTATTCTTTTCAATATCAACTTAGAAAATACCTTGTAGATATTTGACATGAGACTTATAGGCCTATAGTTCTCAATAACTGTCCTATCTCCTTTCTTATGCAGCAGAATAATTATACTCTTAGTCCATGAAGATGGTATATCCTCTGTTCTTAAGACGGTGTTGTATAATTCCGTGAGTTTTTTTAGGTTTTCTTGTTTGGTGATTGATACTTTGATCATCTCATTTGTTATATAGTCTGGTCCGGGGGCTTTATCATTTTTTTGACTTAATATAGCGTTTTCTACTTCTGATTGTAGGAAATCTGGTATATCTTCTATGTCGTCACTTTCGATATTTACGTTATTTTTTGATATATTATTATCTGCCGCGTAAAGTTCTCTATAAAAGTCGGTTGCAATTTTTATTATATCTTTTCTTTTTGTGGTTGATTTTCCTAATTGATTCTTAACATTTGGTATCCATTTCTTTGTTTCATTCAGTTCTTTTAAAGCTTTTTTGATTCCACCTGTCCTTTCTATGTGATAGTTTAAAATTTTTGTTCTACGTTTCTTTCTGTCTTTTTTAATATTATTACTTATTCTTTTACTTATTTCTGAGATTGCTTTAAGGTTTTGTTGGTCTTTTCTATGTTTTAAAAGGTGTCTTCTTTTGTCAATTAGGTTTTTAGTTTCATCATCCATACGGCTTGACTTTGGTTTGGAATTAATTTTATTGAATAGAGGTCCAAATATTTCAGTTATTTCTTTAATATATTTTTCTTCAGTTAAATTTATTGCTTTATTTGTGAAATGTTGATTTGCTTTTATATGTGCTGTTACATTGAATTTGTTTCTACTTTTTCTTGGTTCGGTTTTATTTAGAATTGCTCTCACCATTCTGTGATTAGTATTAAAATTAAACTGGTTCAAAATGTTTACATCTTGAAATGCTTTTCTATTGTTTGAAGTTATGTAGTCTATTTCATTTTTGTATGATCCATCCGGAGACAGCCATGTCCATTTTTTGTTGGGATTTTTTTTGAAGAAGCTGTTCATAAATGCGAGATTATTTTCAAGTGCCATATTAATCATCCTATTTCCATTTTTACTTCTTCTGCCAAAACCGTATTTGCCTAGTATTTTTTCTTCCCCTGGTTGTTGTACTCCTATTCTACCATTGAAATCTCCCATAACTATAATGTTTTTATGTGCATCTTTCAGAACTAATGATAGTTGTTCATAGAAGAGGTCTTTAGTATGATCTTCATACTGTTCAGTAGGAGCATATATTTGTACAATAGACCACATATTTTTATAACCTTTTAAATGCATATTAAGAATAGCTATTCTCTCCGAGATTCCCTTAAATTCAATGATATTTCTTTTTAAATATTTTTTAACCATGAAGCCTACACCATAACTTCCTTTTGTTTCTCCCTTATAAAATAATAAATAATCTTTATGTTCTTCAATACATTCTCCTAATCTTCTCATTTCGCTTAGTCCTATTATGTCCCATTTTATTTTTGTAAGCGCTTCTTCTAGTTCTATTAGTCTTTCTTGTGTTCTTAATGTTAGACAATTTAGGGTGGAAATATAAAATTTGTTGTATCCTTTTGTTTTTATTTTATTATTATTATCTGTTATTGGAGCTGGAAGGGATTGGTCATTATCCCCCACGGAGACCAACCGGCTTGGGGGCGATATGGAGTTTATTTTGTTAATGACGTTAAATTGTTTTGTCTTGTTCGTTGTGTTCTTCCGGTTTCCGACGTGTGTTAGTTGCTATTGTTTATTTAAATCTGACGTTGACTGCGATCTGTTCCTATACATTCGTTCAAATGCATTTATTTTATTAATTTTTGGTCTAACATCATTGACGTCAGTAGGTGTCTTTGGTGAGTTGGATTGCTCTCTCTTCCTTTTATCCCGTGAAGTCCCTACATCATCTTTGACAATTAGTTTGTCGTGCTGAATAAATGCTATTCGACCCTTCTTCCTTTCTTCTTTTAGTTGAGGTATGAGTTCTCTCCTCTTTTCTAACACTTCTTTACTAAAATCTTCTTTAACAAAAACTGTTTTGGGCAGACTTTTCCTATTTCGCAATACTTCGTTTCTTTTCCAGACATTTAGCATATTCACTAAAATTGGTCTAGCTTTTCCTTTTTCTTTGCCAAGTCTAAACGCTTTATTTATATCTCGCTTATTAATTTCCATGCCAGACTGTTTTAAAGTATTTACTATAGTTTCTATTATATTGGTGTTATCTTTCGACTCTTCGAAGCCATAGAATATCAAGTTATTTGCCTTTTTCCCAGATTCCAGATGTTTTAGTTTTTCATTTAAGTTTTCTATTTCCTGTTTTAGGTGTTGATTTTCTTCTAAAATAGGTTTGAGTTTATTATTCATTTCCTCTAATATCCCCCTTGTTATTGATTCTGTTAATGTTGCGGTTTGTTTCTCCATTTCAAGTTTTATTTTCGAGAAAAGCATTTGCATTTGGTCGTCCATATTAAAGTTGCTGTTTTTGTCTTATCTATTTTGTAAAATATTACTATTATTTTTTGCTTATTAAATTATTCAATTTTATTTTTATTTATTTTTATATAGATATAAATTTTAGAAATGGCAACACTCGAAGATAAAGTCACGTAGTACAGAACGTCTTATGAAATTCTTATGTTGGTAGCACTGCTAACTGTAGACTAGTGTCAACTGTCAATTGTCACTTGTCAAAGCAAATTTTATAGTTGTAGGTTATTAAATATGTTTTGCACTTAATTCGTCTTCTGTAATGAATTGACGCGTTTTATATCACTGTTTTCACACTTCAATCTTAGTCTTATGGAATCACTTGCACAGGTTACAGTTTTATGAAGATTTTACACAGTTTAAAATTTAAGTTAACGGAGCGAACTTCGAAACGTCTGTTATATTTGACACTCGAACCGGAAAGTACGTATATAGTATCGTTTAAATAAATATGTATGTTTGTTTTTGATGAAACCAGATGTAATTTAGAAGAAAGGTGGAAAGCGAAGTTTCTTTAAAACACGATAAACTTTTTAAATTATTTAAAATATCTATATCTATATAAACGCACCCTAATATTACAAAATATCTTCAAAAATAACTTTATCGCATTCACCAATATTTTAAACGTTTTCACAAGTAACAACCTAATTAATCGGGCACCAGTATAATAATAGCTACGAAATCAAAATGTGTGCTGAGCTCACCTATTTCAAAAATAACCAAAATAGGTAATTATGAAGCCAGAATTTATTCATATCAGTAGTTTGCACATTTAAGCTTAGCTAAAAAATATTACCTTGTTATGCCTATATACTGTTTACCCTAACAAGCGTACGCACTGCACAAAAACAACCATGGTAGGGTAAGCAAATAAAATATGTTATATAATTTGTAGGGTGAGCATTAGTCGTGCTCGCAGTGACGCCCGCGGCTGCAGGTGTTTGGTGCAGTTAATTACTGGCTGGAGCCCCCAATTACGGGATTTATAAAGTAAAATTAACCATGATTATATTGTGGTACAGTAACGTAGCTATAACTTTGGAGGCCCGGCTCAAATTCAGGAAGGATTCTACGTTAAATGCTCTACAATTGCATTTTTGGCTTTATTGGCATTATTATTTTTAAAGATTAAGAATATCGTAATAACATTTCTACAAGTTAAAATACAAAATATTTTAGTTTCCACTGAGCGTACATTAGGTCTTTAGGGTAAAGTTTAGTTACTACGTGTTTTCATGGCCCTGGTCAATCTCTCCATCATAATTAGGAAGGTACTAATTAGTGTTTGTTGAGTTTAACTTAATTAGTTTTGCTCAGTTAAGTTTACTTAATTAGAATTTATGAAACAAACGTTTATTTTAACAACAGCCTTTACCGTTCTATATCGGTTTTCTTTGACGATGAAAAATACTTAATTCAACATACCTAAATGATTTATTTGTTTTAAACTTTAAAACAGCAATTAGCATTTAAATATTTAATTACTAAACACTTTTGAAATTGCAATAATAATAGAAAAAGATAATTTTTGATGAAGTGATATTATATTTCAAAACAATGCTAATAATATCATATTAAAACCAAACATAGAACATTAAATTACCTATTCAATGTTTCAAAAAACACCTTTATTATAATTCCTATATATTTATTTCCAAAGTTCTCTATACTGTTATAATTACAACAATAATAACCTTGCTAATGACTGAAAAATAAACAAAAGACGATTCACAGCACTTGTGTAAATATCCAGTGAACGGTTAGTCAACCGTAGACTATAGAGAATTAGTAACCTAGAGTCATAGCACAGATAATACCATACGAATACCCCATAACAATAATTATCTGTGGTACTGAATAGTGTTGTCTCTGGAAAATTAGAGGCACTCGCAAAAAGTCCACGCAATCAGTCCGACAAGCCTGATAAAGGATGTTTTTGCCCTGTATTTATTACGGAAGCTAGGCTCGATTCATTAATACTGTTCGAGAGGGAACTATTTTTTCACACCTTGCTTCGGCTCCTTATTTATGACGCCTGCGGGTGAAATTCTATTTGCCGCGTTCAGACACAGAGCAGAAAAATCAGTAGCCTAAGTAGAATCGTATAGTTTACTTTAAACAAATAGAATAAATTGTCTATTTTTTCAAAAAATAACTTAAAACTTAAAAACTTCCGGCTACCTTAGTTTGCAAGTATCTATTTTAATTTATGTTATTTTAATTGTATTGTATTTTTCCTAGAACAAAATAATATGTTAAATAGCATTTATTGTTAGTCGTTACACACGTTTATACCTTAAAATGACTACAAGATGTGAGAGAATAAAAAAAAATATTATTCTATGCGCTACTCTTCTACTCTGTGACTCCAGTTATCAAAGGCTCATCTATTATTAAGGTAATGGTAGAGGAAACGGTATCGCCATGATGCGGTTCAGTTTAAGCTCACCTCGACCCACTAAAATGAATTTTTCATACCATTTCCTGCATCCGAACCTTTCTTGTGTATTTTTAAAGGAAATTTACATAACTGCTTGTAATATCCTTACACGAGTACCAGGAAGCTATTAACTCGATTGGTATTTTTAATTATTTAGTAGATATTCTTTAAAATTTCATTTTCAATAACCTCAGTGATTCGCATAAAAACTAAATTATTATTCTTATAAAATTCAGTTTTCAATCCATCTTTGTCTATCTAGTATCTACTATCTAGGTACCCTTTAACATTATACAACAAAAACCTAAATCCATTAAAGTCCTTTAAAACCGTCCAATCTACGACCAAACAAATTACGCATTCAATATACCCTTACCAGTAATATAGTGATTCAAAGAATAGCACTAAGAGCTAATGTAATAAGAGAATAAGCTGAAGCTATAAATCAGGCGCCATTAACGAATCTACCTAATTCTGTAACATCGGGAGCAGGCGAGGAGCCAAATGCAGCTTTTTGGTGACATTACTCTCAATGCAAAAACGGAGGTAGTTTGGAAAGTGAATTTGGATGTTTTCGTAGATTTAATGTGCGATTTTATCGTAAAAGTTCTCAGTCAATTGAAGGATTACTAAAACACTTTTAATTTAAGGCCCTGGTGCATATTTTAAAAGCGATAAATAACATGTAGGTAATAAAATAATATTATTAATTAAATCTAAGTGGTTAGGTATAAGAAATCCCGTAGCTGCCTTATGTACTGTTAATCCGCTTATTGTATACTGGTTAATATTTTTTTACCTTGCTTATAATAAATTATCAAATAAATAAATAAAATATAGAACCGTTATTGCTCATATATCTGATAAATAAAATTACTGAATAGTAGAGTTTTCAATTAGTCGCTACGAGGACTGTAACAGTAACGAAATATTATTTTTAACTCTTTTACCTATTATTTATCACACAATTAAAAATACTTAGTCTTATTTTTCCACCTGGTAGAGTAAAATTTCCTATATTAAAACCAATTTAAGAACTTAATTAGCTTTATGCCGTATAATATTGTATAGAGTACACACAACGTTCAAAAGACGCGCTTTGTAATACGATGATACACTGCGCTCTATCCAGCTAGCGGGTTTACACTTTACTGTTAACTGAAAAAACAATCTTCGATAACGAATATTATTATAATTATTAATTACTAAAATAAACGTGTCATTAAGATATAAACAACACAAAAAGAGCGTGTGTGCCGAGCATAGGTACGTATCAGAAGTGAAACTTCTTTCTCAAGATTCAAAATACCAAAATTGTCACCGATAGATGATACTACGGCAAAATTAATAGATATCTATACATTAAGTTTTAAGTTTACCTATCCTAAATCCACTTGGAAACGTAAAGATTAAGCTAGAAAATCCGTGAAAATTTAACTTATAAATTATGGTAAAAAATTATTCAAAAAAACTAATAAGCCTACGTACTTACGGAAAGAATCGTCAACTATTCAACGACAACATTACTGTACTTACACATTCAATAGAAACCACAATATCAGTGACAACCTTTTTTATTAGTTCGCCATCAAGTTCGCTTGATATTTTCCCTCATGACAATGTAAAATATGTAGCCAGACCTTCACACGTGTTGCTGACGAGCTCTGAAAGTTTGCAGCATAAAAGCTCTTTGACGCCCACACTTTGCTATTTCGGAGATTCCACGTTAAAATAAGCGTGATACTTAGCGACGTACTTGTAGATAATGAATAGAAGTATCCTTATATGCTATGACGAAGAAATTTAATTTTGTCAATTCACTCACTTGATTAATTCCACGGTTTTTATTCATTCTTGTTTTGTACATCCATCCAAATCTAAACGGAAGACGTTAGTTGGTGACTACGCGTTAGTCGTTACAATTATTATAAAAGGCAAATTACCTACTAAACAAGTGCATAACGCACTTTTCCACGTGACATAACGTACCTAATAATGTGCTAATAATATAAGTAATTGACAAACTTAAAGAAAAAGGAAATATAAAACAAATACTTACCTATTGCATTAAGTACCTATCGTTGAAAAACAAAACATTTTAAAATTAATTAACAATTATTTACGATATCCGTAGACAATAATACTACGACGCGGCCGTCACAATATTACGTCAGTTCTCTTGAGACAGTTTTGTGAAGGCCCTAATGAAATTATTGTTCTAACAATACATTCAAATAACAACAGAAAAACTTATACCATATCATATTTACATAGTTACCTACTGGTGACGCTCAATCGCGCTTCAAATTACTTGTTAGTATGACGCAGACCGATGTAACGGATTCTAGGCAGACTGAAACAGGATAAAACAAAAATAAACACTTAATTTCACTCTGTTTTCACTACTCTCCACATTCGTTTCGAATTTATTCTCCATCAATATTGAGAAATTTTCAAATCAGCGCTTGTTTTTAAAAATAGAATGTGCACATATTTTTTCTTAATTTTTTTTTTTCATTGCTAGATATTATTAGTTGCCAATTATATAATATCCTGTCTATGGAAATCATAGATAAATCAAAATTATAAAGTCTATTAATTGGTATTTTATTATTTAATTATTATTGTAAATTTTAAAGTATTTAGTTACTTCTTTGCGATCAAATTACGATCAATTATCTCATAATCACAGGTACACCGTTGACAAAGCTGGGAACATTCCAAATGCAATCCGTTCACGTTCCTAGTCATTGTATCGTAATGAACGCAACGTGATCGCATACGATTTAACTTTGAAATTAATATCGAAATTGGAACACGATTCCAATTCACACTACATCTCTTTGTAACGCAGTACAAGCAATCAGAGATACGTCGAGGTGTCCATGAAATAAACGGAGCGCTTCGTACCCATTATGTAACAGACTTCTTTTTCGAAACGTGTCAATTGGATTGTGTATCCGCCGCTTTACCGACGTACAATCTACCATAACAGTACTTATCTAGACATTACGATTTGCGCTTTACATTGGATATTGTGGAAGAGATTTTGAATAAACACTGCTTTTGTAACAAACAATGGTTCACTAATGATGCGAAGCTATTACCGTATAGGTAGGTATTTCAGTTCCTACTGCCTAAAATCTAATTAATCTCGTAGATAAACAAATTGGAATGTCTGTTATGGTCTGTGGGTTTGTCATTTTTGAAATACGAATAATTAACTTTCTTGTGCCCCCTTTTGAAAAAAATCCGATACCTATGTATCGGATGTGGTATCGGACGATGTTTATTTGGTAGGTTAAATTAATTATCTGCCAGATACAAAAAAATATAACATAGGTTACATTTAAAAAAAAATTAATATAGTATGTATCTTATTTTTAGATAATAAATTGCAATTCGGTTGTGCTTTAATGACTTATATTTAATAGGATCGTAAATTATTAATTAATTACGAGGACGTGTCGTTAGCAGAGTAAGGGACAATGCCCAATGGCTACCCTTGGGTTTAGGACCGAAAGTGCTTTGCCATAAACTACGCTGCAAGATTGTATTTTGTATGAATTATACTTTATTTCAGTTTCATTTTTTAATCAATTTATAGATAGAAATTACGTTAAAAGTCGTCTTTAGATCTTCTTCTTTTTAAAAGAAAGGAAACAAAATATAATATTTTAGAAACGAACTAAAAGAAACGTAGGTAAATAACGAGATTTTCTTATAAGTCGGATTATTTATTTCCCTATTTAATCTAAAATGTATTCTAAGTTTATTTCTATGAACAACATTTACTTCATAATTGTCACATAACAACAACAAAGCATTTGCATAGATACTTATAATAGTAATTGACTCAATCGTCTCTCACATCGTCACGCATATTTTCACGGTTCGGTTATCCATGTAATTCGTCCCCGAACTTATTGAATAGGGAAGCGGGAATCCAATAAAAAGCTGTCAAACCCAACGCCCCGACAGGTGAGGGTTAGTCTTATCTTTGACTGGGGAATCGCGAGACATTTAAATTTAAAACAAATCCCTTACAATGACAGAGTTTTCTGGAACATTGAATAGTAGTCCATTGAATAAAAAGTTCTAGAGTGCGTGAGTTAGTAACGTAAGATGTTTCTTCGGAAACATGTCAAGAGTCCCTAGGTAATAAACATACTAAAACCCCGGGACACTAGGAGGAGCCCCCGAGTAGGGGGAAGGGGGGGAAAGGGTCCATTTTTTTCATTTTTCGCTTAAATCTCAAAAACGGTACATGTTAGAGAAAAACTTTCAAGGAAAAGTTGAAAGGCCATAAAATTATCTACAAGTTGTACCTAAATCATTTTTTCCTATATCCTACCGTTTCTGAGTTACACGCAGTAAAAAATGATTTTGGCTCAAGTTTATCACATCAATCGATCAAAAAATATTTCTTTCTTCCAAAAAACTCAAATGTGCAACTTGTGACTGGTACTGATAGATTGCTCTTAATTAGGTCTATAATTGGTAAAATAAA